>CM038680.1:175084774-175204711 GCA_021605205.1 Aegilops longissima
TCACCCCTAAAAATGAAGTTCTTCATTTGAAGACTTTGATATTTTGAAGACTTTACGAAGACTTTGAAAGTGAAGAAATTGGTGTGACCTTGAAGACTTGGTATTCATTTGAGGAACATGGGCGTGAAGACTTTTGTTTTCGTAGTTTCATTTTCTCTTTCTTGAGTCATAGGAAACACCGTCTTTGTTAAAGGGAATTGAGAAATACTAAGGAAAAATTTCCATGTGATGCTCAACTCAAAATCCTACCTACCAATTCAACGAGTGAAGCCTTTGGAAATCTCATACAGGTTCGATCAATTTCTTGATGTGAGAAGTTCTTGACGGTGTTGAGAATTTTCGGCGAGGAGTTAGGAATTACTTGATCTGAGATTGCCTACGATGAGAACATGATAGCCACGAATTTGAGATTCAAATTTCCGACCGTTCTTTATCTCTTGTATGACTGTCCCAAAATATCTTATCCACCTAACGGTCATTATCATTGAAGGGCATTTATGTCTTATCATCATGTGGGCTGCTCCTAGGCTATAAATAGCCGCCCCTACAACCACTAGCTGGTTGGCTGCTCAAGAAGAACTTGACACTTGTCATTTGAGAGCAACCCATCCTCAAGGGACTTTGGCGAAAATCATCGAGTGAGGAACCCAAAAACCAAACCCTACAAACCCAAAGTGATTGAGCATCCTTGAAGGATTGATCCTGCGTGGATCGGCCTTGTTACCTTTGAAGATTGTGCTTCTTCGAGACGGTTGGGCGTCATGGTCTAGAAACATCCAAGAGGAATTGTGGATCCAGAGTGACCAAGTACATGTGAAGGTTTGGAAATCGCTGAAGACTTACCACGAGTGATTGGACGAGGTCATGTGACCTTAGTTCAAGGAGAATCACGGTGAGGACTTGGTGTCCTGAGCTGCGTGCTTTCAGCGGCCAGGTGTCCGGCTGTGTGTCCTCGAGTTTAAATACTCAGCCGCTCAACCAGACGATACAACTAAGACAAGCAGTTGGAACTGGTCTACCAAATCATTGTCTTCACCAACCTTCTGGTTCTATTTCCTCAACCCTTTCATTTCCTCATTAATGTGTTGAGTGTTTGTTCATATCTGTGTTTGAAGACTTTGGTGAAGACTTTCTCAATTTCCTCAGTTCAATTTCTTGATCTGTTTGTCTTCATCTTGTGCTATCTGTGTTTACGCTTTACATGCTCTTGTTTGTCTTCATTTCATCATGATGACTATGCCGCATTCTCTTATGCTTACTTAAGAGTACTTATTCCGCTGCAAGTAGTTCTTAGCTAAGGAATTTCCTCACCGGCAAATTCCTCATTGAAGAATTCATAAAATCGCCTATTCACCCCCCTCTAGTCGATATAGCACTTTCAATTGGTATCGAGCAAAGGTACTCCTTGTTACGTGTGATTTTAGTTTAACCACGGAGTTTTAGTTATGTCGACGCGGGTATGATCAAGGTCTCAGTGGGTGTCCTACCTTTGATGGGACGGACTACCCCTTTGGAAGAACAAGATCACGAATGCATCTTGAGGCAATTGACAATGATCTACGGTATGTTGTGGAAAATGGTGTTCCCTCAGTCACACCTTCTCGAATGCTGCCGATGTGAAGAGATTCAAGCAACTCGATTCTCAAGCGAAGAATATCATATGTGGCCATCGAGCAAAGGACAATATGGAAGAGTGAGTGCTTTGGAAACTGCCAAGCTCATCTGGGACGAATTTGTCCAAAGTAAATGAAGGAGTCTCAACTCAGCGTGACTCTCGAGTTGATGTTCTTCACAATCTCTTCAACGCTTCAAAGACTAAACAGCGAAAATGTTCAACAAACCTTCGATCGCCTCCGACATCTCAAATGAGCTTCAAGCACTTGGGCGCCTTGACATCACCGACCATGAGGTGGTGAAGAAATTATTGAGATAAGCTTGATTCCTCATTTGATACTCACGGCGATGATACAAGAGCGTCTGACTACAAGTCACTTGATCCAAGTGATATCCTCGAGAGGCTAAATACTCATGAGTTCGACTTCTTTGAAGAGAGATCTCTATGGTTCTAGCTATGGAAAAACATGTGCCTGAAGGCCAAGGCTGTATGCGAATCTGAGTGTGAAGACTACGGTAGTAGCCTTGGAGATCTGAAGAATTAGGCGGGAGCTAGCCTTGCTCGTGAAGAAATTCTAAAGTTCTCAAGGCGTGGTGCGCTTTGGAAAATCCTCAAGAGCGGTGATTCCTCATCCGGTGACTATAAGAAGACTTTGTCACAAATGCAAGAAACCTGGTCACTACATCCAAGATTGTCCTCGGTGGGAAAAGGAATTAAAGAAGAAGAAACACAAGGATTACTGATTACGATGATGTGAAGAAGAAGAAGAAATAATCGAAATCTTCATCATCAAAATCCTCAAAGCCTTCTTCTCACAAGAAGAGCAGCTCCAAAAAGCTCGGGCATTCATTGGCAGAAATGGACTCGAAGCTGAATCGAGGAACATGAGGAAGAGGAGGCATCGAGAAGAATCTGAGTCATGTTGTGGCGAGTCTAGCTCTCGCTCTTTGCTTTTCGTCGACAAGTCCATCTTCAACTCTGAAGAAAATGACCTCACCAACAAAGCTGATGAAGATAGTGATGACTCGCTCCACACTATTGCTTCATGGCAAAGGGTGCCAAGGTACTCAAATATACCTCCTCTGAATCTAGTGAAAATGAATCGATGAAGATCTAAAGCCCGATTACTCAAAACTTGCTAAGATTGCTGTAAAACAACAAAGGGCTTTTGAAAAGGTTCAAAACATGCTAGATAAGAGTGATGATATGTTAGGTGAAGAAATGGATCGCACTAATGCCACATTGAAAATCTTGAGACTTGAGTCTAGGTTTGACAACCTTCAAGGTCATCATAACACTCTCTTGTCGATCATGAGAAACTTTCTTATGAATTTCTTCAAAAGCAAGATCTTGAGAAGCTAAGAGTGAATTATGAAGATCTTGAAGGCGCGATTCATTACTTGCTCAACAAATCAGCGCTTCTCGGGAAGAATTTGTTCCTCCATGCTTAAAGTGCATTGAGCGTGAATCGCTAATTCTTCACTGAATGTTCAAATGCTTCAACTGTTACAAATTCTTCACCTGCCTCTGCTATCACTAATTCCTCATCGAGGACATTGCTAGTATCCTTGACGATGCGAGGGCTGAAGGAATTGTATATGTGAGCATGTACAAAAGCCTCAAGGGCATCAGACTCTTTGTGATGTGCTTAGCAGATCCTCAGGGAACCCTAGGAAGAGGTATTGCCTTTGAGAGGAAACTCAATCTTGATGGAACATATTGGAAGCTGGCGGTATCCCAAAACCTCATGGGTTCTGCAGCAGGTCCTCGATTGATCCATCTAACTTATCTCCAACTTTACATGTGAATCTCCTCATTCTTCGATGAGTCATTTGACTCAACTATAAACTGTTCAAAAATCAGAATGGTGAAGTATTTGCTAGATATGTTGGCACTAACTGCAGAGCGGTTCCCTATGAAGAAAATCTGGGTTCCCAAGAAGTGCCTTGAAAGTCTTGGTGAATGTCCTCATGACACCACACATGAAGAATATAGAACCCCAGATCAAATTCTTCATATGGATCCAAGTCCTCCTCTGGACCAAATTCCTCACATGGATCAAAGTCCTCATATGATTATCATCGTGCTAACAACTTCTGTTTAGGAGGTAGAGCTAAGGGCTATGAATATGTGCATTATTCTTCAAACCAATATGTTCATAAGTCCTCGAAGAATTTCTGCTTATTCATATGCTTACCCTAACCCTCTTATGTGAAGCGAAATGGTTTGGCCTCTATGCCACCATTCTCATATGGTAATTTCATGAGTGATGAACTCTTTGCCACCTTGAGATGTGGGTGGTGAAGAAAAAGAACTAACCTCTTCGAGAGGTCAGGTCTCCAGGGCGTGCTTTAAACGTCGAAGAATTTCTGGGGCGACAAAATGCGAAAGGGCCTTGAGGCTAATCATGATGAAATGAACTTTCATTTCACACGTCCTCATCACTTATCTACATTATCTTGTTGATGAAATTCATGTGATGAACTTGATATCATATTCTTCAGCGATGAAGTATATGAGATTGTAAGTTATACTAATTCATCTGCGGGATGATCAACCAAAACCCTTGAGTGGGTTCTCGATAGTGGATGTACAAATCACATGACTTGTGTAAGAATCTATTGATGGATGCTCCTTATCACCGTCTCATCTGAAGCATATCATCTTCTTTGACAAAGGCAAAAGTCGGTATTGGGTCTTGGTAAGGTTGCGATCTCTAAGGACATACACATGGACAAAGTCATGCTTGTTGAGTCCTTAGGATACAACCTCATGTCGATCTCAATGCTTTGTGATCTTGATATGGTTGTTATCTTTGGCAAATATCGTTGTGTTGTGATTATGGGCGACAATTCCAAAGTCTTGAAGGCTTTAGGAGAGGAGACTTGTATATTGTTGATTTCTCTCTGAGGACCACAACCAGCCGTGTCTACTTGCAAAAGCTTGGAAGGATGGCTATGGCATCGTGACTTAGTCACATGAGGCATGAGGAATTTGAACTGCGCTTGCAAGAAGAAGCATGTCATTGGCATTGAGAATGTCAAATTCCTCAAGGATCACTTATGCGGAGCTTGTGAAGCTGGAAAAATGACCAAGGCCAAGCATCCGGTGAAGACTATCATGACCACTACTCGTCCTTTGATTGCTTCATGGACCTCTTTGGTCCTAATCATTACTCATTTGTCACTAATGGCGCATCTCTATATGGCTTTGTTATTGTTGATGATTACTCTCGTTACACATGGGTACACATTGTTACTTACAAAAATCAAGTGCAGGAAGTCTTCAAGCGATTTTCCTCGAGGGCTTCAACTAACTTTGGTGTGAAGATCGGACACATCGGGGTGACAATGGGCTGAGTTCAAGAATTCTGGTCTTGATGCCTATCTTGATGAACTTGGTATTACTCATGAGTTATCTGCTCCCTATACTCCTCGGCAAAATGGTGTCGTGGGCGCAAGAAGCAGAACTCTTGTTGAGATGGCTCGCACTATGCTTGATGAATACAAAAGCATATAGTCGTTTTGGATTGATGCAATTGATCTGCGTGCCACATCATCAACAGTATATCTTCACAAATTCTTCAAGAAGACTGCCTATGAACTCCTCAGCGACAAGAAACCCAATGTAAGTTATTTCAAAGTCTTGATTGCTAAATGCTGGATTAGAGATCCTCATCACAACTCTAAATTTGCACGAAAGCACATGAAGGTTTATGCTTGGTTACGGAAGGACTACGCACACCTCTGAGTCTTCAACATCGCTCTTCACAAGATTGTTGACATTACTGTAGATGTCTTGATTCGATGAAACTAATGGCTGCAAAGAGCACCTACCTTACGTGTTAGATGAACCAGCTCTGAGGAATCTATCAAGTTCAAGGCAGCGAGGATGTCATTCCTCTTGAAGAATCTCTTTGAAGAATTCATTCCGATCTGTGAAGAACGTCGGTGATGCACTGAAGATAATCTGAAGACAATGGTCTTTGAGGAAAATGATCAAATTCCTCGATGACAACCAGCTCATCCTCGCGTTGCAAAAGAAGTACAAGTTGACAAGATCATCGATGACATTGAAGCGCGGAGTCCTCTCACACGCTCAAAAGCTTCACATTTATCTAACTTTTTGGGCACTATGCTTTTATCTCTATCACAGAGCCCACTAAGGTAGATGAAGCATTCTGAACTGAGTGGATTCAGGCCATGCAAGAAGAATTACATCGATTCGAGCTCAACAATGTTTGGGGCTGGTCAGCGTCGGATCCTGCATAAGCATAATATCATTGGCACAAAGTGGATCTACATAACAAGCAAGATGAAAATGGCCTTGTGGTGAGGAATAAGGCACGACTTGTAGCTCAAGGCTACACAGAGTTGAAGGAATTGATTTGATGAAACTTTTGCACTGTTGCTAGACTTGAGTCTATCAACATATTACTCGCCTATGCTAACCATCACAATATCACTTTATATCAAATGGATGAAAAGTGCATTCCTCAATGGTAAGCTTGAGGAAGAAGTATATGTTGCTCAACCCCAGTTTTGAAGATCCAAAGAATCCGACAAAGTCTTGAGACTCAACAAGGCCCTCTATGGTCTCAAACAAGCCCCCAGGCGTGGTATGATACATTGAAGGAATTCTTAGTGAAGAATGGCTTCACACGATTCACTCGACCCTACTCTCTTTACTAAATCATATGATGGTGAACTGTTTGTGTGCTAAATATATGTTGATGATATTATCTTTGGCTGTCTTGACCAACGTTATAGTGATGAATTTGCCTATATGATGAGTGAAGAATATCAAATGTCTATGATGGGAGAGTTGAAATTCTTCTTAGGTCTTCAAATTAATCAACAACACAATGGCATATTCATATCTGGAGAAATACCTCAAAGATGTCACGAAGAAATTGGCATGCAAGATTGCAAAGGCGTCAAAATTCCTATGCCCACAAATGGCCATCTATGCCTTTGATGAAAATGGTATTGACTTGATCACAGGTATACCGCTCCATGATTGGTTCTCTATTGTACTTATGTGCATCTAGGCAGATATAATGCTTAGTGTTTGAATGTGTGCGATTTCAAGCTACAGAAGGAATCACACCATAAAGCTGTGAAGCATATTCTTGATATCTAGCTCACACACCAACACTAGGATTATGGTACCCCAAGGGCTCTACTTTTGATCTCATTGGATATTACGACTCGACTATCTTTGGTGATCGTGTGGACCATAAGTCAACATCTGGTACTTGTCATTTCCTCGGACGATCTTTGATGCATTGGTCCTCGAAGAAGCGAGCTGTATCACTTTATCTCTTCGGAAGCTGAATACATTGCTCTTGGCTCGTGTTGTGCTCAATTGCTTTGTGGATGAAGCAAACTCTCAGGACTACGGCATCAACGTGAAGAATGTGCCTCTCTCTTGTGACAATGAGAGTGCCATCAAGATTGCTCACAACCCATTTCAGCACTCGAAGACAAAGCACATTCAAATTCGTCATCATTTTCTTCGTGATCATGTGTTGAAGGCGACATCTCCATCGAGCATGTGAAGATGAAGAACAACTAGCGATATCTTCACTAAGCCCTTGGATGAGAAGAGATTTAGCAAGTTGCGGTGTGATCTAAATATCTTAGAATCTTGAGCGTTCTTTGAAAAGGACACACATCCACGACACTTACATAAAATTGATGACTTAGATGTACAACACATGAAGAAGCGTTTTCTTCATTCAATGAAGAATAACACTCTAAGTGTGAAGAAATTAATGAAGAATTTGATTCTCAGAACCCTCGACAATTATGCAGTGATTATGCGAAATCATCATTCTTATCTGTGGGTCACGCCACCACCAAAGTTGAAAATCTTCAATTTGAGTTTTCCTCAGTTTTGAAATTCTTGATTTTCAAATTCTTCAACTTTGTAAAATCTTCCTTGTTTCCGTCGTTTTTTTTCATTGGCAATATATATATATGGTTTATCCTCTGACATTCACTTATGGCTATTTCTTCAAGTCGCTTTTTACGCTAAGTGAATGTGATCGGACCCTTCCCCTCTATGCTATACTCAACCCAATCTATTCACAAATTCTTCATGTGCGTTCTATTTGAAACTCGTTCAAAATCTTCCTTTGTGTCCTTGTCAATTTGAAGAAATTGCGAGCGAAACTTTAAAACTGATCTTATCAAACTTTCGGTTTTGCCGCTCAAACGTTCCGCATCCCACGATGCATTATTTTACTCACCCACGATGGTACTACGATCTACACTACCTGATGCGTGGGTGACACATGTCGTGAGAAGGAGAATGGTCGAGAGCACGTTAGTCCTAAATCTTGGTGAACAGTTTTTCACTGCCTCTATAAATACCCTCTCTCCATCCTCACTTCTTTTATTCGCTCGACCTCTCTCTCCGTTCGAGCTCCTCAAACCCTAACACCACCGCTACTCCATAAATCGCCGGTGAGGAAGAGCTTCCTTGCCTCGACCTCTTCGCCCGGCGTACTCGCGCCAACTCGGAAATCCTCACTCCGCCGCCGTGTAGCTATCTTCCTCCGCCAAGTTAGGGCGTGGAAGATCTGACGAACGAACTTCACATCTACAACACCCGGTTAATCGTGTTCTTCATTTAGGGTAATTAAAAGTTACTTTTACTTGCCCTCGTTGATCAAATTTTACACTAAAAATCTTCAAAGGTGTTTTATTCTTCAAATCCTCACACAAACACCTCACTAGTTATATGCTCTTGATTCGTTTCTCTAAGCAATCATTTTCTTCAAGATTCCTCAATTGTGTGGATCCTCGATCTGTACAACTCTGGAACCTAAGACAAAAGAATGCTTAGTGAAATTCTTCAAAACTCATCTGGTCAAAATACTCAAAACTTGTTCTTTTTGAAAAACCTTACGAGAGCATATGACCTCTCCAAATTCCTCGCAACTATACTCTGTTCACGGTACTCATGTCATTGCTGAATCACTAGGTTCTCACCAACTTAACTCATTTGCAGCGTTCCTCGAAGAAAAGTTGCATACCTCTTCAGAAAATTCGTTTGTTCAAATTCCTCAGCTGAAGAATATGGCCAAAGAAAAAAAGCCACAGAAAGGAGGAAAGAGGCCTGAGGTCATGACCGCGTTTGAAATCCACGAGAAATTTATGCTGATTATTGCACACGATGAAGCGAGTTAAGAAAAAGAACAAAAATCAAGCGCAAGGTGCGCATCAAAGTTGAGCGGAGATGGGCAGCGGGAATGGAGGAATACAGATATGTAACTCCAAAGTACATGAAGAAGTCGCACTCAATCCTCCATGCCCAAGAGCTCCATTGGCTTTTGGCCAAGAAGGTGACCCACCGACATCAAGCGTGGTGAGGACTTTCTGAAGAATGGGCCAGCGCCAAGCCAAGTTAGCAAGACAAGCCAATGAGGCGGTGAGGAAATTCAATGAGGACTCTGCTACTGCTTGCTGCCTTGAGGCCTCTGTCAAGCCAAGAAAATCTATGGCAAAGAAGCCTTTACAAGCCAAGTGCTTCACCAACATTGCCCTCACGGCCTAGTTCCTCGGCGGTGCCCTCACGGCAAATTCCTCATCTGCCCTGCTCCTCCAAATCCTCGGCTCCTTCAAAGTCCTCGGCAGCTCCTCCCAAGTCCTCGGCAGTTCAGACAAAGTCCTCGGCTTTTGTGCATCGGCCACGTGCCAAGGGCTGAGGCTTCTCCATTGCCTCTGGTGTCTCGGCAAGTTCCTCAGCTGCACCCAAGTCTTCATCTGGCCCAACTCTGCTGAAGACTAAGGCCCTGTTGGGCGAGGTCCTCGGCCAAGTCCCAAGAAGAAACAGGTCACCTTCCAAGAGCCACACGAAGATGATGATGAACTTGCGGAAATCATCGAGAGATCGCCAAGAAAGGCCGCTAGAGCCAAAGGCACATCGTGCCCTTCTTTGTTGGATCAGGAAAATCCTCGATTATATTGATCTACGGCACAAGGATCCAAACACCCTATGCTGACTTTCATCGACCCTGGACAAAGTCATATGTTGACCCATTTCATCGAAGAGAAATGGAAGTTTGAAAAGGCAAGAGATCAAGAAAGCTCAATCGAGAAAGGAGAAGTTCTGAAGAAAAGCGTTGTCAAATGACACGAGGAACTTCTCAAGGTCCAAATGAAATGCAAGCCCTCGGCAAAAACTTGATGCTTATTATGCTGATTGGCAAGGCCAAGGTCAGATTCGTCAACTGACGAAGAAGTTCCTAATGTTGCTGCTAGCGCAACATGAAAATTCTCAGTTGGAGCCTCGGCCCACCAAGCTGAAGAACATGCGGCACGCACGATGAAGTTCGAACTCTTTGAAGAAAATGCGAGTTCGAGGTGATGATCCCATTCAGCGGTTGAAGAAATTGCCGGGGCATCCACTAGTGGTGCGCTGAAGAAAGCGAACAAGTCGGAGGCAAGCTGCGTCGATTGCTCTGAGAAATTCATCAGATTCCTCGGCTCCTCCTGCGCCAACACCAACTCCAATTCTTCCATCGCCTCGATGTGAAGAAGACCAAGGCTGCTGAGCGAGCTCTTTGAAAGAAGCGAAAAGCATCAGTGCGTCAAATTCTTGATTCTGAAGAAAATGAAGCCAATGACCAGCTCCTTTGAAAATCAATTGATGATGTTCCAATTTCCTCAATTCCATCAAATGACCTTGTTCCTTTTGATGAAGATTATGTGATCCCAAGTGGATCGATGAAGAAAATCATTCTGCTTTGCCCGTCGGAGCAGATTGATGAAAAATTGAAGTGGAAGCAATCCCTTCAACCCCAATCATTTCCTCGCCTATGCCTCGGTTCACAGGTGAAGAGGCCCGTGTTGAGAACTTGAAGAAGATGTGGATATTGGAAGCTGGCGCGGTGATGAGCGATGACTTTTGGGAAAGTCGGCATCCAAATTCTCCACTCTTCACCCCAATCCACAGATACCTCGGTCCCTGCTCCAAGCTGTTCAAATGGGCTCTGAAGAAACTCATCCCTTCATCATCCTGAAGAAATTCCAGCCACTAAGCGTGATGAACACTCTTCTGCTGATCCTCGGTACTTTGTAGAGGAACAAGAAATTCCTTATCACGAAGAACCTGAGATTGTGATTCACGAGGTCGTGATGCAATTCACGACACTCTACTACCAAAGCCAAGGATCCCTTCTCAACAAAGCAAAAGTTCAAGGCTGATGACTTCTTGGCGAAACACGTATTCTTCGCGATTACAATCCATATGATTACGCTCGCATAAGGAAGAGGCATTTACGGACTGCCGATCAAGCAATTTCTATTCCTTAGTGCTCTTCAATAAAGACAAAGTCTTGATCATGCTCATATTCCTCATGTGGACATGGAGTCCTGCCCGAGCTTGAGCAGGTCCTCGGTGTTCTTCACGGCCGGGACTTCTAAATTTCTGCTGATATACGTGGTTGGAATGAAGAACTCATTCTTCAATTCTATGCAACCTGCACATCATCGAAGGCGAAGGCGTGAACTCATGGGTATTAGGTTGGATGTAGAAAATACTCACTACAAGGCACCGACAAGCTGAATTGCCGTGCTCTACCACTCGATCCTCCACTTGGCGGTGCTCGTTGTATCTACAGCGAACAGAACTTCAAATCACTATATGCAAGTCTTGATGAAGCCTTTAAAGCCAAAGCAGGCCCCAAGAACCAAATTCCTCGTCAAGGAATTGTGTATGTGCCTCGGACTGTCTATCGGATTACAGCGAAGACAATGAGTCCTATCAAAGGCCACGACTCAAATGATGAAGAAGTCGTTGGCATCATGAAGAATATGCTTTTCAATATCATCCATGGCGTTCCGTCAACTTCCATGATTTCTTCATGAGGACTCGGCAAACATTGCTATGTCACCATTTGAGCTGAAGCCTTATCGCCTTGGATAATGAGATTCATCGGGACAAGGTCTTCACTCAATTACAAAGGTGACACTTGAACCACTGCAGCTACTTGCCCCGATTGAAGTCCTCAAGCGGACATTTACCTCGGTGATGACAAGGGCAAGGCTCTGCTGTGATCGATGAAAACATTCGTCCATTGGATGGACAGTTTCGCAAAGCTGCATCCTACTACCAATGATGACTCGCCACATGACTCTTGCGCCAAATACAGGTCAAGCAAAGTCCTCAAGCTCTGACACCAGGGTGATGGTGATCGTTGTTACTCCTCGGTCTTCATCGGAAGGTTGATCGCAATCATAAATGGGTGAAGCGTCGGTTTGGTTCAATTCTTCACAACATGACCTCTACACACAATGAAGTGAAGAAAACCACTACTACCTCCATGAAACCTTCAAGCGCTTTGGGCTGTTCTTTCCAATGTCTCTGGTCTTGGAAGAAGCGGCGACAATGGGACTCAAGGAAGAATTTGGTGATGCACCTCCTCAGAAGAAATACAAGAAGGTCAAGTTCCTTCCTTGGTGGCCAGCTCCTATTCTTCATCATGCGACACTGATGGAAATGAAGAATTGGGCGACACTGCGGCAGCCCCACTACAACAACCGACCCCAACAACGCTGGCTCTCCTTCTTCAACAGAAATTCTTGAGGCGTTAGTCCTCGGTTTGATCCTTTTGGTCATTCGATGACAAAGGGAGAAATTTGAGTTAGTCTTCAAGCGGGTCTATTATGGGCAATTTATTTTTGTTAAGTTACAACTCTCGTTCTTGAAACTTTTATTGGATCGAGTTGTAATCTTAAACCCGATGGTGCTGATACTTTTGATGCCTTGTGCTCCTGCACGATGCTACGATACTAGCTCGATTCTCTTGAGCTCGATACTCTTGATCGTTATTTTGCGTGCTTGTTCCTCATTAATGTTATCATACGCATGCTGAATTACATCAAGCACCATATTTCATCATGCATTTCAAATTCTTCATATTATATGTCAAATCGTGTATGAATTACAAGATATAGGAAATCTCCATGATTCAACTCTTCAAATGTGCATTGCCTCAAAAGCAAATTCCTCACTATGCACATCTTGAGGAGTTCTTCTATATCTTGCAATCAAATTCCTCAATATCAGTATTTACACTTCATATGTTTATCCCGTTGAAAACTTAACCTATATTGTCATCAATCACCAAAAGGGGAGATTGTAAGTGCATCTAGTGCCCTTAGTGATTTTGGTGTATTGAAGACTTATAGGTTAAGGAACTAATCGTTTGTGGTGTACACAGGTCTATAAGTCTATGAGGAGTTTGATATTCTGAGAAAATCGACCCTAAAATGAAGTTCTTATTTGAAGACTTTGATATTTGAAGACTTCTTGAAGACTTTGAAAGTGAAGAAATTGGTGTGACCTTGAAGACTTGGTATTCATTTGAGGAACATGAGCGTGAAGACTTTTATTTTCGTAGTTTCATTTTCTCTTTCTTGAGTCATAGGAAACACGTCTTTGTTAAAGAATTCGAGAAATACTAAGGAAAAATTTCCATGTGATGCTCAACTCAAATCCTACACTTACCAATTCCTTGAGTGAAGCCTTTGGAAATCTCATACTGATTCGGTCAATTTCTTGATGTGAGCGAAGTTCTTACAGTCATTGAGAATTTATTCGACTAAGGAGTTAGGAATTCGCGGTGTGGATTGCCTACAGTGAGAAAATGATAATACGAGGAATTTGAGATTCAAATTTCCGATCGTTGCTATCTTTCTTGCGCTTGACTGTCCCAAAATATCTTATCCACCTAACGGTCATATCATTGAAGGGCATTTATGTCTTATCATGTCGGGCTGCTCCCTAGTCTATAAATAGCCGCCCCTACAACCACTAGCTGGTTGGCTGCTCGAGAAGAACTTGACACTTGTCATTTGAGAGCCACCCATCCTCAGGGACTTTGGCGAAAATCATCAGTGAGGAAAAACCCAAAACCAAACCCCTACAAACCCAAAGTGATTGAGCATCCTGAAGAGATTGATCCTCGTGGATCCGGCGCTTATTACCTTTGAAGGTATGCTTCTTCAGACGGTTAGGCGTCATGGTCTAGAAACATCAAGAGGAATTGTGGATGTGAGTGACCAAGTCTGTGAAGGTTTGGAAGTCACTGAAGACTTACCACAGTGATTGGGCCGAGTCATGTGACCTTAGTTCAAGGAGAATCTGGTGAGGACTTGGTGTCCTAAGTTGCATGCTCAGCGACTAAGTGTCAAGGACTGTGTGTCCTCGAGTTTAAATACTCAGCCGCTCCAACAGACGTACAAGCTGAGACAGCGATTGGAACTAGTCTACCAAATCATTGTCTTCACCAACCTTCTGCTTCTATTTCCTCAACCCTTTCATTTCCTCATTAATGTGTTGAGTGTTTTCCATATCTGTGTTTGAAGACTTTGGTGAAGACTTTCTCAATTTCCTCAGTTCAATTTCTTGATCTGTTTGTCTTCATCTTGTGCTATCCTGTGTTTCGCTTTACTGTACTCCTTGTTTGTCTTCATCTCATCATGATGACTATGCCGCATTCTCTTATACTTACTTACGAGTACTTATTCGGCTGCAAGTAGTTCTTAGCTAAGGAATTTCCTCACGGCAAATTCCTCATTGAAAATTCATAAAATCGCCTATTCAACCCCCTCTAGTCGATATAGCACTTTCACATTATAGCCATGGTGAGTCACTGCCATGAACTTGGCCAAAGCTAGGTATCCAGTATGGCATTGTATGGCAGGGGAATTAGGCGACGTCGAAGTCGATGAGCTCGGTCTTGGTGGTTGTTGCGCTGTCAAGAAGGTGGCGGGAAGGCGGACTTGCCCTATCGATGCGGTGGAACCATCGGTGACTCGGAGAAAACTTAGTCGGTGAAGCTGATCGTATGGCACTTGGAGATCGTTGAATGTCTCGGCAGATGGGGCGTTGAGCCCTGCTCCGCCCGTAGATGAGGTCTGGTGACTTACGTTCTTGATGGTGGTGATCAAAGCATGGGGAGGACTCCGGCCGTTGCAGCTCTTGAGCTGATCCCTTGCCTTGAATGTGATAGCGCCTGACGACCACACGAGAGGCGTGTGGCCTCTGGCAGGTATGACTGCATTCACATCGCGAGCAAACTGCTTGAAGATGCCTTTGAGAGGCTGGGGCTGGCGCCACCAGGATGCAAGCGATCGCGCGTGGCTCTGAAGCCCCAACACCCTCGTCACGATGATTGTCTTCATACCTCCTTGGAGGCTGCGGCGGCGAGGAGCCTGCATTGCCACGAGGCGATCCTCGTGAGGTTGGTCCTCAACCTCCCTCGCGAGCTGGTCTGCCTTGCCGGTCCTCGCGAGGTCTGTCAAGCCATCCTGGCGAGGCCACGGTCTTCCAGCGTCTGCACCTCTTCCTCCTCCTCGGTCGTAGCCTCGATCACTGCGGTGGGGCATCGACCGATCCATCTACGACCACAGAGCTCTTGGCATTCATTGGTGTTGTGGGTGTGGAGATCGTGGTACCGCGTACTGAGCTGCTACAGGAAGACTAGGGCTGATCCTGCCTTGCTTGGTGTGCGGTTACTGCATGAGCACTGCAGCCCTCTTGCGCTTCCGTCCTTGGCCTTGGGCTTCTTCTCTTACGGATCGGCAGGTGGGCTTCGAGGAGGATGGCGCCCTTTCTCAGCCTGGCGCATTTGGTGTAAGTTGAACAACTCTAGAGATGTGCACAGGTCTTCATGCATCACCAGCTCCTCCTTCATCTTGGCGTCACGCACACCAGGAGAAGGCTGAGATGATGGCCTCCTCGATCACCTCGGGAATCTTGGCGTGCATTGTTGAAGCCTGGATGTATACTGAGGGTCTCTCTGGCTGCTGCTTGATCTGGCGCGCATGTCGCTCCTGGCGGGAGGCGGTCGCGAAGTGCCTTGGAAGTTGGCTATAAGCGGGTGCGCATCTCGTCGAGGAGGAGATCATGCGGGAGCCGGTTGAGGAGCGAGGTTCGAACTCGTCCTTGACACCATAGGAACCAATTCGCCATGACCTTTTGTCCCGTTGGCGGCCCGATGCCCAGCTCGTGAAGCTGAAGGAACTCCGAGGATCGGCGGTGTCGTCGTGCGAGGAGGCAGGTCAGCTTGAACTTGCCGGGCCATGCGGCCTGCATAGCTTCGGCGGTGAGCAACAACCTGCATTAGCCCTGGGGCTCTCGATGATCGGAGCTTGCTCTTGTGGATTCAGCGCCTGCTACTGTGGCAGCGGAGGTCTTAACCAGCAGTGGTCTTTGGGCGTGGTCATGGCGCTCGATCTTTGGGAGCTGTGAGCACCTTCTTGGGACGAGGATCTCTGGCAGCTCCTTTCTTAGTCTTGTGGCCCGGGCGCGGAGGTCTCGGCCGGGGCCCGCGCTTGGAGCAGGCGCCTTCTTGGGTAGTAGGTGGCGGGGAACCTCCGGCCCCCTGCCTCCAGCGTGGTGTGGGGCGAGGCAGCGAGAGGGGCGGCCAGAGGGAGCCCCTGGCAGAGCAGGCTCGGCTGCCAGCGGTCGAGCCACTCCTCGTGAAGCGTCGTCGGCAGAGGCGTGCGATGGAGCTCGTTTGCCGCGATGGCGGCTCGAGCCTCCATGGGTCTTGTGAACCTGCGGGACGAAGAACCAGGTAGAGGCGAGCAAAGGAGTAGCGGTGCGGCCGTCTCGCCTCAGCGATGGATCTTTGGGGCGAGCTGCTGCTCGTTCCCAGCCGGGCGGTGGCGGTGTTGGCGGCAGGCGACGGGGAATGACGGGGGTGTCTGCCGGCAGGAGCCGTCTGGGTGACTCGAGCAGCCGCGAGCAACCAGCGCTCAGCGCGATCTCGGCGGCGTCGACCATGGACCTGACGGAAGATCACACACGACCAGCGGAAGAAAGATTCAGCGCCTCTTACAGCGCGCCAAATGTCGGTTGGGTTTGAAGACCCTTGAGGTTCGAACAACTTTGGGGTGCGCGGAGATCTTTCCTACCAGCTCATGCATGGATGGATTGCGAGGGATCTAAACTACGAACGATGAACAACACAGAGACACGAGGTTTAAACTGGTTCGGGCCACCGTTGTGGTGTAATACCCTACTCCAGTGTGTGGTGTGGTGGATTGCCTCAGGGGCTGATGATGAACAATACAAAGGGAGAACAGCCTTGTGAGGGGGCTGTTCTTGAGCTGGTGCGACGAACTGCTTGGGTGAGTCCAGTCGCCTCTCTCTATCTCTCTCCGTGTGATCTTGATCAGATCGACCTCTCTACGTGTGGTGGCTAGTCCTATTTATAGAGGACAGGCCTCTTCCCAAATAATGAGCTGGAAGGCGCCAACAATTGGCCATTTTGAAGGGAACATCTAGTACACTTATCGACTAAAGTTGGTCTTGGCTGCCAAAGGCTCGTGGCTGGCGCCGTCCTAGGCTCCGATGACCTCCATCCTGCCGTTCTGCTGGTCTTGGTCTTGTTGCCTTTGAGCGGTAACCTTTGCCCGATGCCTTGGCTGTGCTTGCCTCCTTTGCACCAAAGGAAATGAGGGACAACTTCTGGCGGTGGCGCCCGCAGCCTTGATTGTCATGGCTAAGCGTCACGGGGCACCCTCGCGAGGTACCTGCCTTGATCTCTCCGCCTCCTCGCGAGCCTGCACGAGGAGGATGCTCTGAGTAGGTTCTGACGTCTGCCCTTGTGAGCTGGCCAGCCTCGCGAGGTCTTGAGCTTGGTGATGAAGCTAGGCCGTCTTTGGGCCCCACTTGAGCCACGCCGCGGGCGCGAGGCGAGCAAGTCAGGGACCCCGTTCCCAGAATGCCGACAATGCAGCATAGGAGCGCGCCAGTGATGCTTCTTTTATATGGTCCCCCCTCATGGATCTTATATGCTTTTGATCATTGAATGATTCGTCGTGCATTAGTCCGATCTTCGGGGCAGCTCCTTGCACAACTTGTACGCAAGTGTTGGCTCGGTCCAGGGTACAATCGTGGCCATAATCTCATGAGTCGAGGAGGTTTTCTCTAGAGATGAGCCCTCGATTATCTCCTCGTCTCGCTCTATGGCTTGTGGGGTGATTAGCTCGGGCTCCGACTGCTGGGCATCACCTTATCGTACCGGCTCCTGTTTGGCGCACATCCTAGCGTGTATGTCGGCAACTTGATTGATGTCTCCCTGGATATGGTGAAATTCCAGGCCCTCAAATCGAGCTGATAAAGTTATAACTACATTTTGATATGTCGCCATCTTTGGGTCCTTTGCGTCAAATTCACCATTGACTTGGGACATTGCAAGGTTGGAGTCACCTCGGACCTTGAGAAGCCGGATGCCCATGGAGACCGCTATCCGCAATCCATGAAGCAATGCTTCATATTCTGTCGCGTTGTTGGAGACGGTGTACATTATTTGAAGTACATACTTAACAGTGTCACCTGTTGGCGATGTGAGGACCACTCCTACTCCTAGAGTAGCGAACATTTTGGATCCATCGAAATACATTACCCAATTTTAGTAGGTGTCGTGCTCTCGGGGAGCTCGGCCTCCGTCAACTCAACCACGAAATCAACCAATACATGGGATCTAATGGCCTCGACGTGGTTGATATGTTATTTTGACAGGAAATAGTTTGATGGACCATTTTGCAATTATGTCGGTGGCGTCACGATTATTGATGATGTCATTGAGTGGTACCTCCAAGGCTACGGCAGTGAGCACTCCCGAAAATAGTGTCATAGTTTTTGAGAAGCCATGAAGACTGCGTATGTTATCTCTTGGTACCATGTGTACCTTCTTTACACGGGGTAAGCACTTCGAAGACATAATATACCGTCCTCTGTACCTTTAACTTGTGTCTTCCATGTCACGCTCGACGACCACGACTGCATCGACAACTTGATTGGTGCTGATGTACAACAACATTGGCTTGTCGTGGTAGGGGGCAGCTAGGATTGGATTAGTAGCTAGGAGCGTCTTGGTTTCTTCTAGAGTCATGTTGGCTTCCTTGGTCCACTTGTTCTTGGTCTACTGAAGCAGTCTGTATAGCGGGAGAGCCTGTATGCCGAGCCATGAGATAAAATCGGCTTAGGGAGGCTATACACCCTACTAATTTATGGATGTGTTTGAGCTCAGTCAACACTTCTAAGCGTGCCAACGCCATTATCTTATCAAGGTTCGCCTCGGTTCCTCTATGTGACAAGATGAAGTCGAGTAGCTTGCTGGATGGGACGCCGAAGACGCATTTTTTTGGATTGAGCTTGGTGTTGTATGCTCGGAGGTTTTAGAATGTCTTTCATAGATCATCGATAAGTGTGGCGAGACTACTGGTTTTGACAACAACATCATCTCGTGGTTTTGGCGGAACCGTCGCATCATGTGTTGGTAGGTTCATGACATTTTTTAGCCGAAGGGCATTGTGTTGAAGCAGAATGGTCCATATGTGTAGGACCTTGAAGTATGTCTAGAGGGGGGGTGATTAGACTACTTGACCAATAAAAACTTAACCTTTTCCAAATTTTAGAGTTTGGCAGATTTTAACTATTTTAGGACAAGTCAAGCAATCATCACACAATTCAAGCAAGCATGCAAAAGAGTGTATAGGAGCGGAAATTAAAGCATGCAACTTGCAAGAAAGTAAGGGAAGGGTTTGGAGGATTCAAAGCGCAATTGGAACACGGATGTTTTTGGCGTGGTTCCGATGGGTGGTGCTATCGTACATCACGTTGATGGAGACTTCAACCCACGAAGGGTAAGGGCTGCTTGAGTCAAGGAGGGCTCCACCCACGAAGGGTCCACGAAGAAGCAACCTTGTCTATCCCACCATGGCCGTCGCCCACGAAGGACTTGCCTCACTAGCGGTAGATCTTCATGAAGTGGCGATCTCCTTGCCCTTACAAACTCCTTGGTTCAACTCCACAATCTTGTCGGAGGCTCCCAAGTGACACCTAGCCAATCTAGGAGACACCACTCTCAAGTAACAAATGGTGTGTTGATGATGAACTCCTTGCTCTTGTGCTTCAAATGATAGTCTCCCCAACACTCAACTCTCTCTCATAGGATATGGATCTGGTGGAAAGAGGTTTGAGTGGAAGCAACAGGGAAGGCTAGAGCTCAAGATTCATATGGTAGGAATGGAATATCTTGGCCTCAACACATGAGTAGGTGGTTCTCTCTCAGAAATGGTAAGTTGGAAGTGTAGGTTAGATTCGATGGCTCTCTCCACGAATGAAGAGGAGGTGGAGGGGTATATATAGCCTCCACACAAAATCTAACCGTTACACACAATTTACCAAACTCGGTGGGACCGAATCGTTAAACTTCGGTCAGACCGATTTAGTAAACCTAGTGACCGTTAGTGATTTTGGTGGGGAATGACATGCATCTCGGTGAGGCCGATTTGGTTAGGGTTTGTCGGGACCCGATCCTAGAGTCACACCGATCTAGCATGTAACACATCATATCACTTTGCGGCCTCCGCATGCGGTATTCCCAGGTGTCGCCTTACCATGGCCGGGACCGTTTGCGTCTTTTGGCTCACGTATATGATAGTGTCGCTAGCATCCATATGACAAAGAACCGGGCCGACATGGCTAGTCGTGAACCCAAGCGGCACTAACCTATGGGGACAGGCATACATGAATCACATCGAGCATGTCGGTCATCAGCGTATGAACTTGGGCTGTAGCAGGCTATGAGGACTCGGTATTCCGGGCTGTAGAGCTAAGCAGGACTCCAAGTATCACGCGTGACATTTCCCGAAGGACAGACATAAGAGCAGTGAAACACATGCCGGCCAGTCAAGTGTCCAAGCGGTAGTCTTTGAGCTAGCGGGACTCGGTGAACCGGGCTGTAGCGGACTACTATCGCTCGGAGGCACGAGACCACATTTCCCCATATGAGAGGCTGCCAAGGACAAACAACTAGTTTGTCGGATCCCACACATACCAAGCATTTCAAACATACACACAATATGCTCAATATGTGTAAATCTGACGTGGCATCACAACATAACTCTCGACTCAGATATTATTCATTAGGCTCCGAAGGCGAGATATTACAAACAGGGTCTCATGACCCAACACTCGAACATACAAGCCAAAGCACAAGCGGAAGCTAAACATGTAGTCGAGTGAGACATCTATAAATGAAGAAGGCTGAGAAGCGACTATCTACCATATCCTGCGGGGCACAAGATCGTAGCTGAGGTAACTAGCTAAGCGTCGAAGTCACGTGGAACTACTAGCGAGGGCGGCGTCTCTCGCAAAACATAAAATAAGCAAGCGTGAGTACAATTGTACTCAGCAAGACTTATCAGATCTAACTACATATGCATCATTATCAAAAGGGGTGGTGGAGTTTGTTGCGGCAAGCCAACTTTGACTCGGTGGCTATCTGAACTCATTTGCAAGTAACTCTTTTGAGGTGGCGCTGCGAGTCCACATATTCACCATGGCAATACACCACTATGGATCCGCTCCGTCTCCCTACGAGCGCCATCCATAGCACTCACGCTTATCTTGCGCATTTTAGAGTATCCACTTTCACTTGTCTATGAACTGATATAGGCAACAGCGAAGTCCTTCTCCGTGGACACGGCTATTGAATAGATCATATTAAACCCTGCAGGGGTGTACTTCTTCACTGCGCTCTCACCACTTATAAATCGTTTACCGACATGTACTCGGCAACCTTCAGCGGAAGCCCAGCGTGGGTGTCGGCCACGGCCTACCTAAACACTCAAGTCCCTAGTCCGGTTTATCGCCTATTCGGGTTCCATCCATGAAGTCCGGCCGAGGTTTCCCATACAGCCCGAGCGATGTGTGCAGGGTTCCCGAGATACCAAGCGGGCACTTTCGGTACACAGACCCACGGTGCCTACCGCAACACAACCCACCCCTAAGGTCAGCGTTGCGTGCACCCTGACATGCTACAAACACGAAACTACTTGCAACTCCCGGATGTGGACAAGGGTGGTTAAGAAGCGAGAAGGTCAATTAAGGATCCCAATGCGTGGTAGTAGCTGTTTCATGGATCACAAACACAGAACTCAGTTCACGAGGGCGGCTGCAATGAGACAACCCACCATGTACTCCTACATGGCCTCTCACGCTACCTTTACCAAATCGTGTTCACACACCTAGCTCACACCCAATAGGACAAGTTCATAACAATTCCAATTCATTCCCGATGAATCAGACCCGACTCGACTCTAAGCATAGCAGGCATGACAAACAATCATAAATGAGTAGGCACAACATGGGCTCAAACAACTCCTACTCATGCTAGTGGGTTTCATCTAATTCTTGTGGAATGACGGGTCATCACGAGAGGATCAAGGGGTTCAGCTACCGACAAGTAACACATGAATCGTTGTTGTCCTAATGCAATAAAATAGAGCAGGGGCGAGAGAGTGGGATTATATCGGAATGAACAAGGGGTTTTGCTTGCACGGCATACGAAGATAATAGTTCTTCATCGGTGTCATCGAATAGTCATCGTCGGTACATCGTCTACGAGGAGAGGCAATTACGGCAAACAAGAGAGAGCACAATCAATGCAATGCACATATATGATGCATGATCATGTTAAGGTACTGAATTTACCTAATGCAATAATAATCCAAGTTAGTTGGGTGGAATTCAAACAAGGTTGAATTCCAACTCAAAATACTATTTCTAAATTACCCTAATCATGATTCATCCTATTCAGTGGTGTTAACTTGTTCAAACATGCATGATCATGGCATAAACAGATTCTTCATATTTTTCTGATCATTTTCATATATAAATTATTTCCATCCGATTACGGTTGAATTTATATGATTTTTAGAAGTTTGGGGTATTTTACGAAATTTACTGAATTAAATTAAATCTAGAAAATATATATATGGCGTCGACTGACGTCGATGTGGCGTCAGCGGTCAAGCTGGCGCGGTCAGGTCAAACCTGGCGTGTGGGGCCACCGTCGGTGACTAACTAACTAACCTAGTTAATTAATACTAACAAGGGTTAGTTAAGTTGATTTAAACCTAGCTAGAGTAGTTAGTCAGGCGGGGCCACATGTCGATGACAGGGGTGGTCAAACCCCGGTCAAAGGTCATCGCCACCGGCTTGGCCTTGGCTGACGTCGAGCAGCGGAGCAAGTGCAAATGACCAATCCGGCCACCAAATGGGCGGGAGAGTACCTATAGGGGGCTGTGGGCCTTGAAGTTATTGGTGGGGTGGTTGGAGCTCGGGCGGCGGGATCGGCCCCCGTGACGAGCTCTTGCGGCGGAGCTCGAACACGCTTCGGGGTTGGCGCTAGGGGCACGGTAGGCGGAAGGGTGGGTGCTCACGGACTCCTGAATGCAGTGAAAGCGATGGCGTGCTCGGAACCGAGCCATCGTGGGTGTGTACCTTGGCGGCGTCTTGATGGCGGCGAGTTTGATCCGCGGGAAAGTGGTAGCTAGAGGGAGAATAGGCGGAGAAGAGGGATCGACTCGGGAGCTCACCGTGGTTGCGAGAGGCCGTCGGTGAGCTCGGGTGGGCACGGAGCGGCTAATTTGGCGGCAGCGACCAGCGGAGTCGAGAGGGAAAATGGTGGGGCGGCGCCTCGGGGTGCTCGGCGTCGAGGCTTAGCTGAGTGAGGAGGAGGAGGGGCTAGGCGGAGGCCATGGAGCACGTCGGCGAGCAAGGAGGGCAGTGGCCAGCGGCCGGCGGCGTTCTCGGTGGCGTTCGGTGAGAGAGGAGAGAGCTCGAGGAAGGGGAGGGGCGAGAGAGCGAGAGAGGTGCGGGGTGGCTGCGTGGCGGCGCAAGGAGGTCGGGGAGGCCAGGCAGGCAGGGTGGAGGTGGCCTGTGGTGTGGTGCAGCGTCGGCCTGTGGCCTTGGCCTTGAGGAAGGCAACAGAGGAGGGGGGCTGCGAGGGCTGGGCGGCCAGTGGGCCAGCCAAGCCCAGTGATCTTTGGGCCAAGTGGCGCCGAGTAAGTCGAGTAAGGCTTTTACCTATTTTGTTTCCTTTTCTATTTTTACGACATTTGTTTTGATTTAAATAAAATACTAAATCAATTTATTTAATTATGCCAATTTTGCGAGGGGCTAACTATATTATTCGAGCTCCCCAACAAAAGGGCACAATTTTGGACAATATTATATATATATAATAATATATATCCAAGGCAAATATTTAATGTATTAATTCCAAATGCCCAAAATAAATACTTATGGGATCCTAAAAATATTGGTTAGGTTGTTATCTCTGCCCAATATTTTGAGAGACCACATGAGCATTTTCTTGGACCCTTTTGGGCGATTTTATTTAGGTCATTTCAATGATTATTACGAGGGTTTCACAAATCCCCATTTCAATTTTCATGGAAATTAACATGATGACATGAATGCCTTAATGCAACTAATGTCAAGCAATTCTAGGGATGTGACAACTCACCCCCACTAAACAAGAATCTACTTGAGATTCAAGGCGTGAGTAAGAGGAAAGGAAGTCACAAACTATTACAATCTCCATGACCCAACTGCCTCCTCGAAGATGTTGGTTCACTCCATTTTCTTGGTCTTGACGTCTTCGAGATCTTCACCCGACTCGACAACAGAAGAAGAGGAAAACCCTACATGATTCGACCTTCATGAAGATCAAGTAAACATGATCAACTCACGGATTTGAGGCGGTGACACATCTCGAGTTGAGACACAGAATGCATCGAGTGGGATGGAAGAACAACAACGAAGTTTGATTAGTGGCAACAATTCCACGCTTTAGAAAGATGGTGGATGGTGTCAAGGTGGCGAGAAGATATTTATCATGATTCCGTAGCAGGACACCTCGAGAAAGGTGGCGCAAGGAACTATTCCTTAAGTGGCAAAAGAATTACTTTTGATCCATAGATCATTGGAACCTTTTATACCAGCCAAAGGCAATCACAGCGATCGTTTGTGGTGCAAAGGAGTAGTACACCGGACTAGAATGGATGATGTGGACTACCTTGTTGAAGACAACATAATGGATGACTTTGCTTATCATCGGAGGTGGAGGGACCCATGGTAAGTCCACTTTTGAAGATAGCTACGGACAAGAATTGCTAAGAAGGCAGGTCTATAGCGAGATAGCACAAAGATGGTGCAAGCTGGGAACGAAATGCAGCTGTTCGAATGTTCCAACCATCATATCTGCCTGAGATTCAGATCTGGTTGGTGTTAGGATATTTCAGACTCAGCACGTCTGAAAAGGAGAGGTTGCAACACCAATCGACGAGATGGCGTTGTGAGATTCTCGGGACATGAACTACGATAGCAAGCTCCAAAACATGAGCTGGTTCTGCTACAAACCCGTGGACACGCTGTCCTAGACAAGCATGACCACATAGTAGTCTTATAATAAACACTACCGAGTTCAGGTTGGGAACCATCATTGCGGATAACGAAGTCCTTACATAAGTCCGGATTAGCTCTTAGGAAGGAACTTCTTCTCCTTGAACAAATCAATCAGTGGCTTGGTGTGCTATGGAATCCATATGGGATGAAGATGATCGGTCTATCATGCCATAGAATACTTCATGCGTGCATGGTGACTTGGGATGATTCGGAGGAAACAAAACAAACCTTTCTTAAATTCATGGCGGCAACTTACACGGATGCGCATGAATTAGAGAAATCACTACTTCCATCAAGCATAGGCTTCATGAGCGGATCACGAAGGCATTGCTTACACAAGTTTCAATACTAGGTTGATGCTCAACATGACTCATGGGGAGACAAAATGCTCTTGATGGGCTCAACATGACAACTCATCGAATTTCCATATCCTTTGGACTTCCACCATCATGTGAACACGTGATAGTATTGGTCGGACCAAAGATGTAATGGTGTATGCTCGCGGGATCAACCACGAGTAAGACAACATTACGAATATCGTTGGTTACGATTTGACTTGACAATGGCCCATACTCAAGTCAAAGAAGTGGTAGGACGATAGGTCCAACAACTGATCCACGGGGACCAATCGATGAAGATATCATCTTTCTTCACACACACTACACAAGAATATCCCTTTGGATCGAACTAAGTTAGGCAAGCTTTTATCTTCCAACTCTCCAAGTTATTGTCTAGCTTAACCAACTAGCTCGGGAATATCCAACACAGATTCTTGGAGAAAGGGTGGTCCATAGGGAACCAACTTGATCACGAGCCCAACATGACAGTCAGGAAACAACCCGGTAACACTTCCAAGAAGATATTTGGAAAGTCACGAACCACGGTATGCTACTAAGCTCGGGAACAATCTAAGCTTTTGAGGGCAAGGCGATATTATCAAATGAGTGAGGACTTGGCAAGATCCCAACTCAACAATCGAGGTGTGCACGAAATAAGGACTAGGTAATACGATCAATCCTAGGATGATGGGTTAATAACCAACACGCTAAGAATGAAAATATTGTCCATTCACTACCAAGCAACAAGTTGCTCGAGGTATTGATTTCACATCACAACTCACTTGTCGGCATTCGGTTCTGACAACACGGAACCGAGGTTGAATGATGATGGTGAGAAGTATCAACTGCATCAAGAATTCCTAGGAGGTTGTGCAATTCCCATGACACTCTTGACATAAAGATGGTAACACTCCAAGGTAGAAACAGAACAAAAGCTGAATTGGCGTTTTGATCTGCGGGATGCAACTACTTTGACCCAATCCTAGAAATGGATGAAGTCTTTGAGTTTGTTTCTCCTAGTCATTCGGAATAGAATGGCTTGCGGACCACAAGGATAAAATGCATTGATGAACACAAGGCACACATACCCTTGGCTATCAATTGATAGATGAAGGTCGAGAAGGCATCTAAGAGAACAACTCAAAGGAACATATAATTTTACGAGTTGTGGATGCACGAGTTAGTATGTCGAGCAAACTCAACATTTCTTCCGGATAACCCATGCGAGCGGTAGAATTGGCAGATTCACAATTATGAATGGAGAACTCCTCAAGAGCACTCTTGTTGTGATCTTTTGGCTCAAAGAAACTTCGCCATAAGCGGTTCGTGGTATTTGGAAGAAGGAAATACCACGGACTTGAGGGCTATCACAAAGGGTACTAATATCCTAAAGGCACTAGCAAATACTAACAACATGAAGTAGGATGAATCTCGGGTTGACAAACCGAGAGTAGAATACACTACTACTAAGCGGCATCACGGGATGCTCTCGAAAGTGATGGCAGAATCATCATACTTGGGATACAAAAGCATTGCTAAATTGCTAGGTGACTTCCTAAACACCTAGGGTCATAATAGTAGTTCAACATATATGTCGAGGCAACAAAGTACCTCAACTTACCGATTAGTGTGCTTATTCGACCAAAAGGTCGCCGAGGAGCGGAAGGAAAGAATTTGCAAATGCATCGGACTATTTAGAGACACAGGATGACTCGGACAGCATAACGGCTGTAAATGCTCAAAATGATTTGAGACATCCTGCGAGAAAATGGTGGCATAACCACTCAACAACATCATAACAAGATTACGAGATCAGCGGTTATCATACAGGAGTAGTAGGAACTGAGGCGGGGATTAAAACCAACAATCTTATAAGTCTATGGATTAGTAACTCGTCATCACGATAGATAGATGAGAAGCCTAGTTCTTAAACCCGTAGAAGAGAAGAGGATGATTTCGGATCGGAAGGTCATGAGGTATAAGGAGTAAAAAGAGCCTTACGTTCCTTCACAATCAATTCCTTACATAACTAAAGCATTTCTAGACACAACCCGACCAGTTTGGCTTGGTAATCCTCTGACGATCGGGCTCTCGATACCAGCGCTGTCGGGACCCGATCCTAGGTCACACCGATCTAGCATGTAACACATCATATCACTTTGCGGCCTCACGCACGGTATTCCACGGTGTCGCCTTACCATGGCCGGGACCGTTTGCGTCTTTTGGCTCACGTATATGATAGTGTCGCTAGCATCCATATGACAAAGAACCGGGCCGACATGGCTGATCGTGAACCCAAAGCGGCACTAACCTATGGGGACAGGCATACATGAATCACATCGAGCATGTCGGTCATCAACGTATGAACTTGGGCTGTAACCTTTGGGCTAACAGGACTCCGGTATTCGGGCTGTAGCGAGCTAGGCAGGACTCAAGTATCACGCGTGACATTTCCCGAAGAACAGACATAAGGGCAGTGAAACACATGCCCGGCCAGTCAAGTGTCCAAGCGGTAGTCTTTGGGCTAGCAGGACTCGGTGAACCGGGCTGTAGCGGACTACTATCGCTCGGAGGCACGAGACCACATTTCCCCATATGAGAGGCTGCCAAGGACAAACAACTAGTTTGTCGGATCCCACATACCAAGCATTTCAAACATACACACAATATGCTCAATATGTGTAAATCTGACGTGGCATCACAACATAACTCTCGACTCAGATATTATTCATTAGGCTCCGAAGGCGAGATATTACAAGCAGGGTCTCATGACCCAACACTCGAAACATACAAGCCAAAGCACAAGCGGAAGCTAAACATGTCGAGTACAGACATCTATAAATGAAGAAGGCTGAGAAGCGACTATCTACCATATCTGCCGGGGCACAAGATCGTGGTGAGGTAACTAGCTAAGCGTCGAAGTCCACGTGGAACTACTAGCGAGGCCAGCGTCTCTCGCAAAACATAAAATAAGCAAGCGTGAGTACAATTGTACTCAGCAAGACTTATCAGATCTAACTACATATGCATCATTATCAAAAGGGGTGGTGGAGTTTGGTGCAGCAAGCCAGCTTTGACTCGGTGGCTATCACGAACTACATTTGCAAGTAACTCTTTTGAGGTGGCGCTACGAGTCCACATATTCACCATGGCAATACACCACTATGGATCCGCTCCCGTCTCCCCTCGAGAGCGCCATCCATAGCACTCACGCTTATCTTGCGCATTTTAGAGTATCCACTTTCACTTGTCTATGGTGATATAGGCAACCCGAAGTCCTTCTCCGTGGACACGGCTATTCGAATAGATCATATTAAACCCTGCGGGGTGTACTTCTTCACTGCGCTCTCACCACTTATAAATCGTTTACGACATGTACTCGGCAACCTTCAGCGGAAGCCCAGCGTGGGTGTCGGCCACGGCCTACCTAAACACTCAAGTCCCTAGTCGGGTTTATCGCCTATTCGGGTTCCATCCGAGGAGTCCGGCGAGGTTTCCCATACAGCCCGAGCGATGTGTGCAGGGTTCCCGAGATACCAAGCGGGCACTTTCGGTACAGACCCACGGTGCCTACCGCAACACAACCCACCCCTAAGGTCAGCGTTGCGTGCGGCCCTGACATGCTACAAACACGAAACTACTTGCAACTCCCGGATGTGGACAAGGGTGGTTAAAGCCGGAAGGTCAATTAAGGATCCCAATGCGTGGTAGTAAGCTGTTTCATGGATCACAAACACAGAACTCAGTTCACGAGGGCGGCTGCAATGAGACAACCCACCATGTACTCCTACATGGCCTCTCACGCTACCTTTACCAAATCGTGTTCACACACCTAGCTCACACCCAATAGGACAAGTTCATAACAATTCCAATTCATTCCCGATGAATCAGACCCGACTCGACTCTAAGCGATAGCAGGCATGACAAACAATCATAAATGAGTAGGCACAACATGGGCTCAAACAACTCCTACTCATGCTAGTGGGTTTCATCTAATTCTTGTGGAATGACAGGTCATCACGAGAGGATCAAGGGTTCAGCTACGCAGCAAGTAACACATGAATCGTTGTTGTCCTAATGCAATAAAATAGAGCAGGGCGAGAGAGTGGGATTATATCGGAATGAACAAGGGGTTTTGCTTGCACAGCATACGAAGATAATAGTTCTTCATCGGTGTCATCGAATAGTCATCGTCGGTACATCGTCTCCGAGAGAGGGGCAATTACCGGCAAACAAGAGAGCACAATCAATGCAATGCACATATATGATGCATGATCATGTTAAGGTACTGAATTTACCTAATGCAATAATAATCCAAGTTAGTTGGGTGGAATTCAAACAAGGTTGAATTCCAACTCAAAATACTATTTCCTAAATTACCTAATCATGATTCATCCTATTCAGTGGTGTTAACTTGTTCAAACATGCATGATCATGGCATAAACAGATTCTTCATATTTTTCTGATCATTTTTCATATATAAATTATTTCCATCGAGTTACGGTTGAATTTATATGATTTTTAGAAGTTTGGGGTATTTTAAAATTTACTGAATTAAATTAAATCTAGAAAATATATATATGGCGTCGACTGACGTCGATGTGGCGTCGCGGTCAACTGGCGCGGTCAGGTCAAACTGACGTGTGGGGCCACACGTCGGTGACTAACTAACTAACCTAGTTAATTAATACTAACGGGGTTAGTTAAGTTGATTTAAACCTAGCTAGAGTAGTTAGTCGGGCGGGGCCCACATGTCGATGACAGGGGTGGTCAAACCCCGGTCAAAGGTCATCGCCACGGGCGGCTTGACGCCTTGGCGACGTCGAGCAGGGCGAGCAAGTGCAAATGACCAATCCGGCCACCAAATGGGCGGGAAAGTACCTATAGGGGGCTGTGGGCCTTGAAGTTATTGGTGGGGTGGTTGGAGCTCGGGCGGCGGGATCGGCGCCGGCGGACAGGCTCTTGGCGGCGGAGCTCGAACACGCTTCGGGGTTGGCGCTAGGGGCACGGTAGGCGGAAGGGTGGGTGCTACGGACTCCTCTGAGTGCAGTGAAAGGCGATGGCGTGCTCGGAACCGAGCCATCGTGGCTGTAGCCACGCCGGCGACGTCTTGATGGCGGCGCGAGTTTGATCACGGGGAAAGTGGTAGCTAGAGGGAGAATGAGCGGAGAAGAGGGGATCGACTCGGGAGCTCACCGTGGTTGCGAGGCCGTCGGTGAGCTCGGGTGGGCACGGGCAGCTAATTTGGCGGCAGCGACCAGCCGGGTCGAGAGGGGAAAATGGTGGGGCGGCGCCTCGGGGTGCTCGGCGTCGGGGCTTAGTGAGGAGGGAGGAGAGGGCTAGGCGGAGGCCATGGGCACGTCGGCGAGGCAAGGGAGGGCAGTGGCCCGCTGGCGTGGCGGCGTTCTCGGTGGCGTTCGGTGAGAGAGGGGAGAGAGCTCGAGGGAAGGGAGGGGCGAGAGAGAGCGAGAGAGGTGCGGGGTGGCTGCGTGGCGGCAAGGAGGTCGGGAGGCCAGGCAGGCAGGGTGGAGGTGGCCTTGGCCTGGCGGTGCACGCAGCGTCGGCCTGTGGCCTTGGCCTTGAGAGAAGACGACAGGGAGGGGGGCTGCTGAGGGCTGGGCGGCCAGTGGGCCAGCCAAGCAGCGATCTTTGGGCCAAGTGGCGCCTGTAAGTCGAGTAAGGCTTTTACCTATTTTGTTTCCTTTTCTATTTTTCGACATTTGTTTTGATTTAAATAAAATACTAAATCAATTTATTTAATTATGCCAATTTTGCAGGGGCTAACTATATTATTCGAGCTCCCCAACAAAAGGGCACAATTTTGGACAATATTATATATATATAATAATATATATCCAAGGCAAATATTTAATGTATTAATTCCAAATGCCCAAAATAAATACTTATGGGATCCTAAAATATTGGTTAGGTTGTTATCTCTGCCCAATATTTTAGGAGGGCCACATGAGCATTTTCTTGGACCCTTTTGGGGCGATTTTATTTAGGTCATTTCCAACAGTTATTACGAGGGTTTCACAAATCCCCATTTCAATTTTCATGGAAATTAACATGATGACATGAATGCCTTAATGCAACTAATGTCAAGCAATTCTAGGGATGTGACAGGGTTAGGGCATAACGTAATCTCGGTGAGACCGATTACTCAAACTCGGTGAGACCGATTTGGTAATAAGCTTTCTAGAGAGTTGGTCAGGTAAACTCGGTGGGACCGATTTGCTCTTTTCGGTGAGACCGAAATGTTACAAAAAGTAAGCAGAGAGTTTACATTGCAATCTCGGTGGGACCGATCGCTCACTTGGTTAGACCGAAGCGTTACGAAGGGAAGCAGAGATTGCAACCCCATCTCGGTGAGACCGAGATCCCTATCGTAAGACCGATCTGCTTTGGGTATGTGGTAGTGGCTATGACTTTTGGAATCGGTGGCGCCGGATAGAAAGAATCGGTGTGACTGATTTCGGCTTTAGGTTTAGGTCATTTGTGGATGTGGGAAAGTAGTTGAGGGTTTTGGAGCATATCACTAAGCACATGAAGCAAGAGGCTCATTAAGCAACACCTCATCCCTTCTTAATAGTATTGGCTTTTCCTATAGACTCAATGTGATCTTGGATCACTAAAATGTAAAATGAAGAGTCTTGAGCTTTTGAGCTTGAGCCAATCCTTTGTCCTAAGTATTTTGAGGATCCACTTTCATCATCCATGCCATGACATTCATTGAGCTTTCTGAAATAATAGTCTTGGAATAGCATTAGCTCAATGAGCTATATGTTGTTATGAATTACCAAAACCACCTAGGGATAGTTGCACTTTCAGTCTCCCCCTTTTTGGTAATTGATGACAACATATAGATCAAACTTCTACAAATGATAATAAAATTTAAATAACATAAATCGCTTTGAGAAGTATGTGATAAGCAAGAGCTCCCCTAAATATGTGCATAGTTTTAGATTTGCTTTGGACTGCAATTGCACAATGAATTAGGCTCATGGTTTACTCTTCCATGTCACATACATCTTGGTGGAGCGCTCAAAATAATAAACAATGAATACATGCACTCATCACCAAGCATAGTGAGTGATCACATAAGATAGATAGGATAATATCAAGCATGCATAAGTGTAGCTTATGATCAAACACATGATCATCAAGGTCTCACAAGCATAGTATCTCAACCAAAAGCAAACAAAGATTGAAAAACCACCAAATAAAGCAAGAGAGAACAAAAGCAACACTCTCTCTCTGAAGCCTATGATCTATACATTTTCTCCCCTTTGGCAACAAGTTACCAAAAGCTCATAGAAAATGCATAGTTCTAGATCGACTCTCAGGCTTGATCTTCTGGTGGTGGAGTCCGGATAACGCCGAGGACGAAAGCTTCAGTTGAAGTAGATGGAGCTGGAGCTGATGGCACTGAGGCTGTAGCTGGTGCAGATGAAGTTGCTCTTGTGTCAGGAACTGGCACAGCAGATGACCTCTAGGCTCTAGGCACTCTGGCAAATGCATCAATTGTTGTTTTGCCCTTCCTCTCCTGCATGTCATCTTGTAGTTCCTCCACTCTGGTGAATCTCGATTACTTTCACATCTAAGTTATAGAACTTTTGTTCTATGATTCTCTCCAAGCTCTCCTGATTTTGAGTGAGGGTGGCCAATCCCTTCTCAATCCTCAGAGATGATGCTATCAAGTATCCGAGCTGCTCCTTCTTGTTCTTCAAGAAATACTCAGATGCCTCCTCTTGAGTTGGCATCTTGGCAGCCTTCTCCCTCTTTTCCTTCTCCTTCTTCTCCTGAGCTTGAACTGATTGTGGATCATCTTCATTCATGACAACCTCATTGTCCTCAAAGTCTGGATAAAGTGGAAAGTGTTCCTTATCCAACTGATATTTTCTTGTGCCCATCTTTGAGTTTATCAATTCTTGAATCTGAGGTGCATATCCACAGCTCCTCTTTTGATCTGCTGCAGTCCTCTTGATTGTTTCAATGATCAGGCTCATGACTTTGAACTTCTGTGGCACATCAAACACATGCAACATGTTGATGGCATGCCCTCTGATCATGTTATGGTCACGGACTTGGGCAACAAAGTGTGCCTCGAGAATCCAATTTATGGTTGGCAACCACAGCGAGAAAGTGAACTGATCCAAACTTGTGAGTCTCTAATGCCTTGTCGGAATTTCCTTGTACATGTGAGCCATTGAATTGTGACCCATCTTCTTATTTGCATAAATGTCTAGGTCATCCTCATTCTCCTTGGGGCATTGATCAGACTTGCCCATTCTTCAATAGTGGTGGTACCTTGTACCTTGGACATCAAACTATTCTTCCATCTGGGTAAAAGTGTCTTTGTGGAGTAGAACTGCATGATAAGCTCATCATTCCAGTTGGTGAACTTCATCCAACAAAATCTGCAACTCCACAAGCAATAAAGCTGTCTTGCACTCTAGGATAGTGCTGTTCATTTTCCTTGATGAATTTCAGTCAACCCACCTCATGTCACAGACTATGGGCTTCTTGTCCTTGTTTCATAGAAGTCATGCTGTTCCTTTGTGTGGAACCTGTAGTCAACAGCAGTTCTTCTTCTTAAAGCATATGGATCTTCCATTCTCCACAGTCTCAGCCCTGAATCCTTCCTGATTCTCATGTCCTCAGCCACAGGATGGGCATCATTATGGTCTGGTATCTTGGGCTTGAGCTTTCTTAGAACATGTCCTTCTTCATCTTCCTCATCAGCATCCTCAGGCACTGGGGCCTTGTTCTTCTCAGCAGCTGGAATACTCCTAGTATTCCTCTTTGGTGCACACTTGGCCTTGGGGGCAGCTTTGGGTGCTTCCTTGGGCTTAGATGTGGCAGCCCCTGATCTAATAGCATCACCCATAAGCTTTGGTGCCTCTGGAGCTGGTGCAGCAAGCTCTTCCTCTTCCATCATGGAAGGTTGACCAACAACTCTGGCCATGGTCTTCTTGACCCTTTCCTTTCTTTTCTTCCCTTCTGTTGCAGCTGGTTCTTTTGGTTGGGTTTGCAAAGAAGCTTGTGTAGACACTCTGGCTTTGGACATTGGTTGTCTTCCTACAGGCCTTTTGGTCTTCATGCCTGGCTTTGTATTCTTTGCTGAGCCATATTCCTTCTTGAGCACCACTTTCTTGGAAGTAGCCTCATCTTCCTCGACTTTGTAATCTTCATCCTCTGAATCTGAAGTTCTTTTCCTCCTTTGCCTAGTTGCAGCCTTAGGCAAATTGCTAGGAATACTTCTGCTCCCTTCATCTGAAGTTGAGGGACTAGTGCCCTCACTCAAGTCCATCTGCTCTTCCGACTGTTACATTTGTCACTTTGATCGGACATTACGCAAAAGCTGATGCTGACCTGTGAAGAGTTATAGATGAGATAGAAAAGATGAGCATCACAAAATGCAGAGGTTTTTGCAAAAGAATTACTCAAAAGTTCAGTCTTAGTTTTCCACAGAAAGCATTTCAGATCCAGCGATTTTCAAACTCGGTGATACCGAAGCAGTTTTGGAACCTACACTAATGATCTCGGTTGGACCGAGTTTCAGTTCGGTGGTACCGAGACTGCTAGGGTTTCACAGAATCCTCAAATCGGTTGCACCAATTAGTAATTCTCGGTCAGACCAAGAGTCACTAGTGCAATGGCATAAGCCAAATCGGTGAGACCGAGTTTTTCAACTCGGTGGGTCCGAGATGGTTTCGGCGGAAACCTAACCCTAAAAATTTGAATCACACCTAATCTATGAACTACTTTGGCTGGATAGAAGAGTTTCAATCGTGGCAAGAATCAATATGAAAACAATGTGCAGGAATCGGGCGTGGATAGCACAAAGATTAAGTCCATACCCTAACTTGGCGGTGGACTTGCTACGGCGGCAATGGCGGGGCGAAATCCGTTGTGGCGGAGACCAGTGACGAGGAGGCTGCTGGCGGCGAGGAGGCGATCCGGAGACCACGATGGCGAGCGAGCTATTGTGAGGGACGAAGGGTTTGGAGAAATTTCAAAATTTTGCCCGTGGCTATATATAGCTCGACCACATCGGTGTGACCGAATGGAACAACTCGGTGGCATCGAGATGCATAAGCGTGTTCGATTCTGACAAATCGGTGAGACCGAAAAGTTCAAATCGGTTGCACCGAGTTGAAAACTCAGATCAACTTGATGATCTCGGTAGGACCGAAATGGAAGGATCGGTCGGACCGAGAATCACTAAGAGGTTTTGGAAGTTTAAGTCTATGACGAATCGGGGACTCAAGTGCTCCTCACTGAGTGGTTCAAATCTGACTTGATCAAATTTTGTGATGTAGCATGAATAGAGTTTGAGGCGAGAAAAGCATAGATAGCTAAAGAAGGTTCTTAGGCATTCTTGTCCATCCACTTGGCACAAAGCAAAGAATCCAAACAAACAAAACAACAAGTGGATGTCCTTGAATGAGTAAAATATGCACCAACATGCTCACACAATAAGATGGCAATTGAAATATGTGGCAAAGCATGCACAACCAATTTTAGCAACTATCAAGCAATTGGTGATGACTAGGTCATCTATATATGAGTATATTGACTTAGGAGTCAAATGAGAACATTTGATCATAGGTCATACTCATCGTTTAAGCTCAAGTGGGGTTACCACTTTTACATAATGCATTAATGTGTTCACACCATTAGAGTTTCTTTGACTCAATTCTTAGAGTTAAGCTCCCCCTAGATGTGAGATCCCCCTTAGAGGGATGAACTAACCTTGGGTTTTTTCGATGATGACTTCATGTAGGTATTGAAGATGTAGATGCTCAATGTTGATGTAGATCATTTGGAGCAATCCTTTGGAGTGAGTTGCACTTTCAACTTGCCTACATGGGTTAGTCCCAAAAGGAACAAACAAGAATATCCATAGACATAGATTGATGCACACACAAGATGATGTCCATGAAAACATTAGGTTACCTTGTCCCTTGCCTTACCAACATGAGGGTTTGTGACTCCTTGAACTAGTGCAAGATGTGAAGGTTGATTGCACTTGTTCTTGCCAAAATGATATGAGTGAAGAATGTTGGCGGAGTCACCCTCAAGAATTCTCTTGTTCTTCTTCTTCGGGATCCACATCATCTTGATGGGAATCCTTGGAGTTGTAGTTGTACTTGATGAAGTAGAACTTGACGTAGTCTTGGGGACCCACTTGAACGAGGCTTTAGGTGCTTCTTCAAATGCATCAATCTCTTCTTGAAGCTTGTCCTTGCCTTTGTTCTTGTGGTCTTGTGGTGGAAGATCATCTTGAGCTTGTGTCCCTTGAAGGAAGTAGGATCATACTTCTCTTGTTGAGGAACAAACTTTGTCTTGGGGTATTGATCTTCTTCCCCTCAACTCCATTGGCGTTGAACTTTCGTTCAAAACCAACACCTTGATTCTTCGGTGCCTTCCTTGCTTGCGTACAATTTCCTCGAATTGCTTACTCCGGCAAGGCTCTTGTAAACACCTTTCTCTATAATTCCCTTCAATAAGCTATTTTCTTGCTCAAGTGTAACTTGGCTAAGAGAATCACTAGTGGAATCAAGAGAACTACTAGAAGCAACAACATTGGATTTGACATTATTATTGTTACTACTAGAGGAAGTATCTTTCTTGTACTTGTTACTAGACTTGACTTGAGGCATGTAAGTAGATAAGAGTAAACGCTTGGCAATGTAAGAAGAACTTTTCTTGCGGAGATCATCATTGATTGCCTTTAAGAACTCATGCTCTTGCTCAAGATTGAGCTTTTCAAAGCGTAACTTCTCATGAGCCCTTAAAATTTCTCGATGATCTTTGAAGATAGTTTCATGAGCCAACTTAAGAGTGTTTAGTTCTTTAGTTAGAAGCTCAATTTTCTCCTTATCATTGTCATTCGTTTGATTAGCATGATTAATTGACGTTTCATCATAGTATTCATCACTAGAGTTGTCAACAAGTAAATCATCATCCAGAAGCAAGTCATCTTCATCACTATTAAAATCAACATACTCGGGATGTGTTAACTTTGGACCTTTGGCCATGAAGCATCTTCAAACACCTTCATTTGGTGAGTCAAATATGTCGTAGGAAGTTGGTTGACACAAGTGCCAGACCGACAACACCTTCATCTTGAGTATATTCGGAGTCGGAATGATAGCTTCTCTCGGAGTGATTGTCGGAGTCGTAGCCGGAAACCCATTCACCAACATGAGCTTGATGTCTTCGTTTTGTGTAGCTCCTTGATGACTTGTCCTTCTTTCCGAATCCTTACTTCTCCGTGAGGGTCTTCGTTCATAACGATCATCTCTACTCCTCCTCTCTCTTGGTGGTGATTCTTCTCTTTTGCTCCTTCTTCTTGGAGAATCTTCTCTTCTTTTGTAGGGTGCCGTACACTCATTGGAGTAGTGTCCGGGTCTCCCACAATTGTAGCAATTGCGCTCTCGACTATAAGATCTCTTGTCATTGTAAGACCTTGACTTGGAGCTTCTTTCTTTGCTTCTACTTTTGTAGAATTTGTTGAAGTTCTTCACCATTAAGCTCAATTCTTCATTGAAGGTTGGTTTCTCACTTGATGACGTGGGGGCTTCACTTGAGGCTTTGTAAGCACCACTTGACTTGTTGTGAAGTTCCTCCTTATCCTTGAGTGACATCTCATGAGCAACAATCCTTCCAATGACTTCCGTTGGCCTGAGATCTTTGTAGTTTGGCATCATTTGAATCAATGTGCACACGGTATCATACTTTCCATCCAATGCTCTTAGGATTTTCTTGATGATGAATTTGTCGGTCATCTCTTCACTCCCTAAGCCGGCAATCTCATTTGTGATAAGAGCAAGCCTAGAGTACATTTCAGCGACACCTTCACCATCCTTCATTTTGAACTTGTCAAGCTGACTTTGGAGCACATCCAACTTGGATTCCTTGAAGGACTCGGTACGTTCATGCATATCAGTCAAAGTATCCCAAATTTCCTTTGCATTCTCAAGATGGCTGATTTTGTTGAATTATTCGGGGCACAATCTGTTGAAGATGATGTCATGCTTGAGTGTTGTATTGCAGCATCTTCAATTCTTCCGCATTAGCTTCACGATTCGGTTCTCTCCCATCGAAGAATTCACCTTGCAAGCCAATACAAATAATTGCCCAAACGGCGGGGATATGTCCAAGAATATGCATTTTCATCTTATGCTTCCAACTAGCAAAATTAGTACCATCAAAGTAAGGACCTCTCGGTGATAATTTCCTCGCTAGGCGCCATAATCTCCTAGGTTGTGAAACCAAGGCTATGACCACCAAAAGCTATGGAAATCAAAGCAAATGGAGACCAAAGCTCGATACCGCTTGTAGGACCTTGAAGTATGTCTAGAGGGGGTGATTAGACTACTTGACCAATAAAAACTTAACCTTTTCCCAATTTTAGAGTTTGGCAGATTTTAGCTATTTTAGGACAAGTCAAGCAATCATCACACAATTCAATCAAGCATGCAAAGAGTGTATAGGCAGCGGAAATTAAAGCATGCAACTTGCAAGAAAGTAAGGGAAGGGTTTGGAGGATTCAAGCGCAATTGGAACAACGATGTTTTTGGTGTGGTTCCGATAGGTGGTGCTATCGTACATCCACGTTGATGGAGACTTCAACCCACGAAGGGTAGCTGCTCTTGTGAGTCCACGGAGGCTCCACCCACGAAGGGTCCACGAAGAAGCAACCTTGTCTATCCCACCATGGCCGTCGCCCACAAAGGACTTGCCTCACTAGCGGTAGATCTTCACGAAGTAGGCGATCTCCTTGCCCTTACAAACTCCTTGGTTCAACTCCACAATCTTGTCGGAGGATCCCAAGTGACACCTAGCCAATCTAGGAGACACCACTCTCCAAGAAGTAACAAATGGTGTGTTGATGATGAACTCCTTGCTCTTGTGCTTCAAATGATAGTCTCCCCAACACTGAACTCTCTATCATAGGATATGGATCTGGTGGAAAGAGGGTTTGAGTGGAAAGCAACTTGGGGAAGGCTAGAGATCAAGATTCATATGGTAGGAATGGAATATCTTGGCCTCAACACATGAGTAGGTGGTTCTCTCTCAGAAATGGTAAGTTGGAAGTGTAGGTTAGATTCGATGGCTCTCTCCATGAATGAAGAGGAGGTGGAGGGGTATATATAGCCTCCACACAAAATCTAACCGTTACACACAATTTACCAAACTCGGTGGGACCGGATCGTTAAACTCGGTCGGACCGATTTAGTAAACCTAGTGACCGTTAGTGATTTTTGGTGGGACTGACATGCATCTCGGTGAGGCTGATTCGATTAGGGTTACGGCATAATGTAATCTCAGTGAGACCGATTACTCAAACTCGGTGAGACCGATTTGGTAATAAGCTTTCCAGAGAGTTGGTTAGGTAAACTCGGTGGGACCGATTTGCTCTTTTCGGTGAGACCGAAATGTTACAAAAAGGAAACTGAGAGTTTACATTGCAATCTCGGTGGGACCGATTGCTCACTTCGGTTAGACCGAAATATTACGAAGGGAAACAGAGAGATTGCAACCCCATCTCGGTGAGACCGAGATCCCTATTGGTAAGACCGATTTGCTTAGGGTATGTGGCAGTGGCTATGACTTTTGGAATCAGTGGTGCCGGATAGAAAGAATCGGTGTGACCGATTTCGGCTTTAGGTTTAGGTCATTTGTGGATGTGGGAAAGTAGTTGAGGGTTTTGGAGCATATCACTAAGCACATGAAGCAAGAGGCTCATTAAGCAACACCTCATCCCTTCTTGATAGTATTGGCTTTTCCTATAGACCTAATGTGATCTTGGATCACTAAAATGTAAAATGAAGAGTCTTGAACTTTTGAGCTTGAGCCAATCCTTTGTCCTAAGTATTTTGAGGGATCCACTTTCATCATCCATGCCATGCCATTCATTGAGCTTTCCTGAAATAATAGTCTTGGAATAGCATTAGCTCAATGAGCTATATGTTGTTATGAATTACCAAAACCACCTAGGGATAGTTGCACTTTCAATATGGAGTTATGAATGCAGTGGACGCCTGGTCGGACTCCTTCATCCTTATCCGATGATAAACTGAGTAGATCATGTCCTTCTGTGGCATCGACATTGTCCAGGAAACCGTCACCAGGTACTTTAGAGAGTGTTGTATCATCAAGGCCACTTTCCCGGTTGGGGCGCCGTACACGTTCAAGAGTATAATGTATGGGCATGATTCTCTGTGGAAAGGACCGATATGGCGTATCAGTGATGGGGCGTCTATTAGTATCCACCGTGCAAATTGGATCCCAAAGATGGGCAGTATGAAGCCAATTGGGCATGAGTGTGTACATGGAGTTACTCGTGTGAGCGATCAATGCCCTTAGATGGCACTGGGTGAGATCATCCCAAGATAGATAAATGTCTTTTTTTTGCTGACGATGCATACAATATCAACCAAGTGGCCATCGGTGAACTGGGGTGCAATGACTTCCTGGAATGAAATCATGCCAGTTCACTGTGAAATCTACTTACCACCTTAGAATGTCACTAAATAGGACAAAACGAACAAGCGGAGTCCTCCTCTTTGGTGATTAAGCATAAAAGCTCTGCTTGGCGTTCTGGAACACAAATGCACCAGGTAAGGAAAGAATTCATATATGGGTGGTGGTTGATCCAGAATGGTTTGGCCGAGGGAGCTGAATTGCATAGGCGCAAGATCAAGCCAGGAGTGTTTTGTGCATTATGTGGACAAGAAGAAACTATGCACCATTGATTCTAGGCGTGCACACATTCGTCCATGTTTTGGAATGTTCCAAGCTCGGGGAAAGGGGGTCCAGTGGTGATTGCTACTTGTGAGTTGCATTGGGATTCCCTCGAAGAGGAGAGGATGATGCAGTACAATAGAGATAAGCATTTCCCTCAGTTATGAAAACAAGGTTATCAATCCAGTAGGAGAACCAAGCAACACTATGTAAATAGCATCTTCACACAAACAACAAATACTTGCAACCCAACGCGTAGAGGGGTTGTCAATCCCTCGACGGTTATGAGCAAGATTAAAAGATATAGTTTTTGATAGATAGATCTGACAAAAATACAAAATAAAATAAATAAAATAAAATTCAGCAAGGTATTTTGGGTTTCAATATATGATAGAAAATAGACCCTCGGGCCATAGTTTTCACTAGAGGCTTCTCTTGAGAAGATACCATACGATGGGTAGACAAATTACTGTTGGGCAATTGACAGAAAAGCAAATAATTATGACGATATCCAAGGCAATGATCATGTATATAGGAATCACGTCCGAGACAAGTAGACCAAAACGATTCTGCATCTACTACTATTACTCCACACATCGACCGCTATCCAACATGTATCTAGTGTATTAAGTTCATGAAATAACGGAGTAACGCCTTAAGCATGACATGATGTAGACAAGATAAACTCATGGATGAAATAAATCCCATCCTATTACCCTTAACACAAACAATACATGTGTGTCATGTCTCTTTCTTTCACTCAGATTGAGCACCGCAAGATCGAACCCATCACAAATCACCCCTTCCCATGGCAAGATAAATCAATCTAGTTGGCCAAACCAAACCAATAAATCAAACAAGAAATATGCCCACAAGATCAAACCCATCACAAAGCACCCCTTCCCATGGCAAGATAAATCAATCTAGTTGGCCAAACCAAACCAATAAACCGAAGAAGAAATATGAGGCTATAATATTCATGGATAGATCTGATCATAAACTCACAGTTCATCGGATCCCAACAAACACACCGAAAAAAGGCATTACATAAAATAGGTCTCCAAGAACACCAAGGAGAATATTGTATTGAAGATCAAAAAGAGAGAAGAAGCCATCTAGCTACTCACGCATCATTGGAGCGGCAGCAAGGATGATGAAGAACCCTGATACGTCTCCAATGTATCTATAATTTTTTATTGTTCCATGCTATTAAATCATCATTCTTGGATGTTTTACAATCATTTTATAGCAACTTTATATCATTTTTTTGGGACTAACCTATGCATAGTGCCCAGTGTCAGTTTCTGTTTTTTGCTTGTTTTTTACTTTGTAGAAAATCAATGCCAACCGGAGTCGAAATGCAACGAAACTTTTTGGAGATTTTTCTTGACGAGAAGACACAAGATGGGCGGAGAAGTACCCGAGGGGTGATAACCCACAAGTATAGGGATCATAACCGTTTTTAGGTAGAGTATTCAACCCAAATTTATTGATTCGACACAAGGGGAGCCAAAGAATATTCTCAAGTATTAGCAGTTGAGTTGTCAATTCAACCACACTTGGATAACAATATCTGCAGCAAAGTATTTAGTAGCAAAGTAGTATGATAGTAACAGATAAGGATGGCAAAAGTAACAGTGATAGTTTTGTAGTGATTGTAACAGTAGCAACGGTAAAGTAAATAAGCGAAGAACAATATGTGAAAAGCTCGTAGGCATTGGATCGGTGATGGAGAATTATGCCGGATGCGATTATTCATGTAACCGTTATAACATAGGGTGACACAGAACTAGCTCCAATTCATCAATGTAATGCAGGCATGTATTCCGAATATAGTCATACGTGCTTATGGAAAAGAACTTGCATGACATCTTTTGTCCTACCCTCCCATGGCAGCGGGGTCCTAGCGGAAACTAAGGGATATTAAGGCCTCCTTTTAATAGAGTACTGGACCGAAGCTGTCGGGGAAACGACACCTATGGGATCACAAGAATCCCTACTAGGTTGTCAGGGCGCGGGGTTGCGAAAATAGCAGGATTAGTAACCAGCACAAGGATCGTTTACCCAAGTTCGGGCCGTGAGGATGCGTAAAACCTAGTCCTGCTTTGGTGGGTGTATTTCAGAGAGTTCTTGAGCTCTCGAACTAGCCGTGGTGAGTATGTGGTTCGAAAGAGCCGAATCCTTCCCCAGTATGCCATGGTCCTCCTTTTATAGTCGAAAGGGGCTGCCACAGTGGCACACAGGAGGTGAAAAGGCGCACAGTGCCCTGAGGTTATCGCTCGTATTACAGGACAAGACGCATTTAATGCGTAGCTTAAGTGTCCCCTTGCTTTTATTGGGGATGGGGGCGAGGCCCGTCCCGTCCGTCGCCGCTCCTCCTCGCTTCGACACGTGCCCTAGCCAGTGAGGCATGCGGTGCCATGTAGGAAGGCAGGCAGCTGAGGTGGCGCGGTGGTGGAGCCTTCACGAAGATCTGCATGCCGCCATGCAGGCGCTCGATGAGTTGGACTGGGAGCTTGTGACGCCCGGATAATTAAACTACAGTAACCCTTTGCTAATGATGTCACGTCAGTTTGATTACTGTTACTAATCTCGCATTAGTTCGAAAACGATTCAAACTTAAATTAGAAATCAAGTTAAACAACAAAAGTTTCAAACATTAAATCTAAAATGTTCAAGGTGAACCAAATAATGCATAGGTAATTGTGGTGGAGAAACCACACCTTTATAAAATATTTAAATACCATTAAGCGAATAAAACAGTAGCGAAAACTATTACTTTAATACTTTTAAATATTAAATAATTACAAACTATTTTAGTTTGTGTAACAAGTTAATGTGGTAGTGACATATTTAGTAACATCAAATTATTTGCCATTTTGGTATTTTTCTAAAACAAAAATAAAAAGTAACTAAAAGAAAACACTAAAGAAAAGGTAAATAAAAAAAGAGAAAAGGTAAGAGGAACTAATCTACTAGGCACCTTCGCCCATCGGGCCAAATGGTCAGGCCGGCCCACCTTGTTGGCTTATATGGCCCTAGCCGACCGAAACCCTAGCCATGTCCGCCCACTTCCCCCACTCGTCCCACTCCCCGTCCTTCTGCGCCCCCTTCCCGATCCAGATCGGGACCGAAGGCGTCCGACCCCGCACCCCGCTGCTGAGCTCCATCACAGGTTCGCCGGACCGCCATCGTCGGAACACCGTCACCGGAGCCACCTCGCCGGAGTGCCTCCTCGCCTCCTCATCCCCCTCCTTGCCGGAGGCCATCGACACATGCTGCCCCGCCGCTGCTCCTCCCCGTCTTCGCTCACCATCGTCCCCGTCCAGCTCCCGGAGCCCACTGCCACGTCCCTGCAACCGCCGGTGAGGCACCACGCCTCCCCTTTCGCCCTGTGCCTCCACCGCCGCGTCGGCCTTGCGCCGTTCGCGCCTGCGCCGCGTGCCCGTTGTCCGTCCATCGCGCACACACGCACGCGCACCGCCCCACCGTGCTCGTCCGCGCTTGTTGTCGCTGCCCATCCCCGTCCCGTGCACGCCCGCTGCCGCCACCGCGCCACGTCGTCGCTCCGGCCAGCCTGCGCCCGCTCCGCCCGCCCGCAGCTCCTGCGCCTCGCCCCACGGCCGCCTGTCGTGGCCGGCCCACGCTCTCTCACGCGCTCCCCTCACCGTCCGCGACCCGCGTGCCCACTCTGCCCCTGCCGCCGCTCGTCCATCCTTCCTGCCGCCGTATCAGCCGCCCCCCTACGCTCCCGCCTCCCGCAGCACCCCCTGATGAAGTCATGTACCTAGGGTAGGGTCTTGAACCTGTCCAAGGTATCCTCCCCAAGGACATCTTTAGAAGAAACGGCCTTCCAGTCGGCCTGGTAGGGTTTCACTCGACAGACTCAAAGACACTCGACCATGAAGACCCACTCGACCACTAGGAGTCCAAGAACCACTCTGCGTCCAAACGGTCTGTAATTAAGTAATCTTTATGGTCATGATGACACTTTATGTAAGGCGTTACCAGTAACGCCTGGCCTTAATGTACCTTCAACCCTCCGCTACGTGGGCTGGCTGGGGTCCTGGCGCACTCTATATAAGCCACCCCCCTCCACAGATAGAAGGGTTCGCACCCTTGTAATTCATACGCATATAATCCAGTCGACCGCCTCCGGGCTCCGAGACGTAGGGCTATTACTTCCTCCGAGAAGGGCCTGAACTCGTAAAACTCATGCGTGTACAACTACTCCATAGCTAGTATCTTGCCTCTCCATACCTACCCCCCATTCTACTGTCAGACTTAGAACCACGACAGTTGGCACCCACCATGGGGCTGGTGTTCTAGCGATTTGTTGGAGAAGTTGGGATTCTTTCGATCTCCTACATCATGGTTTCAGGTGGAGTTTTGGTCGAAGGCCGCGAGAACCGTCTCGGTGCGCTCACGTTCATCGCCGACGACTCCGTTTGGCTTCAGGAGGCTCCTCTCGACGTCGACGCGCTCCCCTTCCGCGGGGCAACGCACTTTCGCGCGTGCGTCCGCGGCGTCCTCCTGCGGCAACCGTCGACCCAGTATGGGTCGGTTCTTGTGCCGTCCTCACTCCCAGTCTCCCACCGGCGCAAGCGCTCCGGTCGGTCGAGGCTTCAGCGGTGGGTGAGACATGCGGTGGCTCGACAGTCGGCTACTTCCCAAGTTGCGGTAATCGAGCCCGACGAATCTCTCTACGGCCTGTTCGATCTGTCGACTAGCTCCGCAGAGACTGCATCCGAGTGTGATAGTAGCGATCCGGCAGCGAGAGGTTACGATGGTCGACGGACCCGCAGTCCTCTGGATTCCCCGCACGACGGAGGCGGCGGTGGAAGCGATCGGCGCAAGCTCACGAAGAGTACCAACGAGCCCCTCACTTCGCTGCAGAGGAGAACTTCCCCCCGAAACATGGATGTGCTTCACACTCCTATCGTTGGAGAAACCCCGAGGCTCGTGCCTTGGAGGATGCGGCGCTTGTCCAACCTGGCGGCGCTTTTCGACCGAGAACCTCCAACGAGTTCTCGGCGGCGCCGCGACCACGGGTTCGAATCCGATCGGCGTCGACTTTTTCGACAACCAACTCAGGTATATCAAACTCTGATTCAGAATTTAGCAGCTGCAGCCCGTATAGTATCGATTTAGCCTTCCCAGTAGGAGGCGGGTAGAGGTTTGCAACAGATCGGAGATTTACTCCGGGCAGCAGGAGATCAAAATTCAGTCGTATCACAGTCACGGAACGGGATTCACATCAGATCCGTCGCTGCGAATTCGGTCAAGTCGGCCCATAGTCCAAGATCACCCCCGAGGCATGAGAAACATGGAGGTCGGCGTGATGATCAGTACAAGAACCGCGAGCCGTATGAGCACCAATTCGATCGCAATGATCGACGTCGAGTGCCCACCCCTCCCCCAAGGGGTGGATCATACACGCCTCGGCAACAAGATGTGACGCCTTGACCAGTGTTGGGCGAAGGGTTCCGATCAACCCGAGCCGAGGCTTTGATGCGAGATCCATTATCGTTCAAGGCTTGGTCGGCGAGAGCAGAGCGCACCGAGAAGGCCATGCAGAGATGTTCCCTCAGCAGCGAGTTCATGTCTCGGGGCGAGTGTTTTAGCAGGCCATCGAGCCGCGATGATTCCTCCCAACTTCAGGTTGGCGTTGGAGTCGATAAGTTCACCGGTGAGTCCAAGCGACACTTGGCTTGAGGACAACCGAGTGGCTGTCAGATTAAGCGGAGGCAACGATGAGGTAGCTATGAAGCATTTGCCCCTTATCTTTGGAGGGTTCGGCGAGCATGGTTGAATCAGTTAGCACCTAGCAGTATTTACACTTGGGAAGATCTTGCCCGAGTGTTTGTCAGGACATTTGAAGGGACTTGCAAGCGACCAACAGGGTTGACAGAGCTGTAGTCGTGTGTGCATAAGTCGAATGAAACTTTGAGAGATTACATCCAGAGATGGATTACCTTGCACCACACAGTTGAGAATGTGTCTGATCACCAGGCAGTCTGTGCTTTCAAGGAAGTTGTCAAGAACAGGGAGTTGAGTTTGAAATTCGGTCGGACAAGAGATATGACCCTGAGTCGGATGATGGAGATTGCCACCAAGTATGCTAATGGTGAAGAAGAGGATCCGCTCCGGAGTGGTAAGTACAAGTCAGCCGCTAATGAAGCCGGCGGAGGGAACTCCAGTCGGAAGCAGAAGCGCAAAGCCGAGCCAGCCGCTCCCGGAGAAGCCTTGGCTGTGACCCCAGGAAAGTTTAAAGGGAAACGCAAGGGTCCGTGGAACCCCAAGAAGGTGAAAGACCAAGATGGGAATGATGTGTTGGACTTGCCATGTCACATTCACACGAAGAAAGACGAAGAGGGTAAACTCATTTACCCGAAGCATACCACTCGACAGTGTCAGCTCTTGATTCAGCAGTTCCAAGGGAAGCAGCCCAAGGATAAGGAAACGGAGTCGGACAAAGTTGAGGACAAGCAAGATAGTCATGGTGGATACCCCCATGTCAATTCCACCCTGATGATTTTTGCTGACATTGAAAGCAAAAGTCGATTGAAAGTTATCAACCGAGAAGTGAACGTGGTCGCCCCGGCGACGCCCAATTATCTGAAATGGTCCCAGACCGCCATCACATTCGACCAGTCTGATCATCCGACACACATTGCCACCCCTGGGAGGCAAGCGTAGGTGGTCAATCCAGTCGTCGAAGGCACTCGACTGACCAAAGTTTTGATGGATGGTGGCAGTGGTTTGAACATTTTGTATGCAGAGACGTTGAAAGGGATGGACATTTCGATGTCCAGACTCAGCACCAGCAACATGAGCTTCCATGGAGTCATTCTTGGAAAGAAGGCTGAGTCACTCGGCCAAATTGCTCTCGATGTGGTTTTTGGTGACTACAAGAATTTTCGTAAGGAAAAGTTGACCTTTGAGGTCGTGGATTTCCAGAGCGCTTATCACGCTATTTTGGGGAGGCCAGCATATGCGCGTTTCATGGCTCGACCATGTTATGTGTACCTCAAGCTAAAGATGCCAGGTCCCAAAGGTGTGATCACTGTCACTGGCAATCGGAAAAAGGTAGAAGAGTGTTTTCAGAAAGGCTCTAAGATCGCTGATGCTCAGATGGCAATGGTCGAGCTGCAAGAGTACCAGAAAACTGCAGACCCGAGTGATTTGTTGCGAGCCAAGAAGCCCGCCACGGAGTCAGCATTTCAGTCGTCTGGGGAAACGAAACCGATTCATATTCATCCGACTGATCCCAATGCTGCTCCGACTCACATCTCAACAACACAGCGCTCATCCAGTTCCTCCGTGAGAACTGGGACATCTTTGCATGGAAGCCTGCGACATGCTAGGTGTTCCTGGGGATGGTGAGCATCGTCTCATGAGTCGACTCAAAATTCAAACCTGTCAAAGAACATCTTCGATGGTCCGCCGTCCAGAAGAGAAAGGCCATAGGCGAGGAGGTGGCTCGGCTCTTAGCAGCAGAGTTTATCTGAGAAATTTACCACTCCGAGTGGCTTGCCAATGTTGTCATGGTCCCTAAGAAGGACAATTCACTGCGCATGTGCATCGACTTCAAACATATCAATCGGGCCTGCCCAAAAGATCATTTTCCTCTTCCCCGCATCGACCAAATAGTCGACTCGACTGCGGGATGTGAGCGGTTGTCTTTTTTAGATGCATATTCCGGGTACCATCAGATCTGTCTGTATGGACCCGACGAGATCAAAACAGCTTTCGTCACTCCATTCGGGTGCTTATGTTATGTCACCATGCCATTCGGCCTCAAGAATGCTGGAGCCACGTTCATGAGGATGATTCAGAAGTGTTTACTCACTCAAATCAGTCGGAATGTGCAAGCATACATGGATGACATTGTGGTCAAGTCACGGAAAGGTTCCGACCTGTTGGTGACCTTGCTGAAACATTGCCAATCTCGGGAGGTATGATATCAAGCTTAATCCATCAAAGTGCACATTCGGAGTTCTGGCGGAAAGTTACTCGGTTTTCGTTTCGAGCGAGGAATCGATGCTAACCCAGAAAGAGTTGGCACTATATTCAATGAAAGCATACCGTGTGTGCACGATGTCGAAGCTTCTTTGGATGTAACGCCCAGATAATCATGCTACAGTAAACTCCGTTGATGGTGCCACGTCACCTCATCGCGTAGTTAATCTCGGGTTAATTCAAAACTGTTTCGAAATTCAAATTCAAATGTATGATAGCAATAAAAGTTTTCAAAATTAAAACTAAAATGTTAGGTGGTTGTCAAATATTACAAAGTTAATTATGGTGCAACAAACCCATTTTATATAATGCCTAAATATTCTTAAATGAATTAAAACAGAAAATAAAATAAATAAAAGAAAGAAAATACAAAAGAGAAACAAAAAAAAACAAAAGGGGGGAGAAGCCCCCTATTTGGACCACCAGCCCGGCTGGCCATCGGGCCAACCAGGCCGGCCCAGGTCGGCCCCCACTCCCTCTCCTTATCCCCACACCCCGCAAACCCTAGCCCACTCACGCACCCACACCCCCACTCCCCCGCTGGATCTGGATCGGGGCAACCGTGCCCCGACCCCATCGACGCCCCGCTTGGAACCCTCCACCTCGTGACGCCGCCCCTGCCTCCTCCCAGGTGCCCCCCCCCCACTCATTGGATCGGGAGGGGCGAAGAACCAGCGTTCAAGCGCCTCGATGCCGGCGCCCAACCCAAGCGCCTTCGCCGTCGTCGCCGGACGGCCGCCGCCTCGTCCTCTCCCTCGACGGACCTCATCGACCCTCCCCGAGCCCTCTGCCTAGACCCCACGCTCCCGCGGTGAGCTCCTGCGCCGAATGCGCCGACCCTTGTCCCCCTTTCGACCTCGTCGGCCTAGTCACCGCCGCCCATGTAGTTCGTCCCGCGCCTCGGAAGATTCGCCCCTGCCCGCGTGTCCCCGCGGCCCGTGCCGCTGCCGCCGCCATGCCTCACCGGGGGCGCGCCGCGCGCCGCGACCTCCGTGGCAGCGCCGAGTTGTGCTCCCTTGCCGGCTCCACTCCCTCCAGCGCCGACCGTGGCATTTGTTGCGCCCTTGCCACGCCTGTCGTGGCCCGCCTCCCCTCGCTGCAGCGTGGCGCCCAGCCCGCCTCGCCGGTCTTTGGCTTGGCGATGTGGCGGCGGCTGGTTCGCCCGTTAGCGGGTGGCGCACTGCACCGCACCCAATGAAGGCCCCATGGGCCCTTGACCACGAGGGCCCGCCCCATAACGTTTTATTAAAAAAGAAAAAAAAAAAAAGGAATTAAAAAAATAAATAATAACTAAAATAAATTAATTATTAATTAATTAATTAATTAAGTAATTTATTAAGTTAATTAATCTGATTAGATTAACCTAATCACTAATTAAATTAACTAATCTGTAATTAAACTAAGCAGAGAGAATGACGGTGGGTCCCTTTGGACCCACACGTCGAATTGACCAGGTCAATGGTCAGCGTTGACTGCTGACATCACCACGATGTCATCTTGACGTCGACATTTACTAATCTGGATAATGTTGGATTAAATAATTAATTAAATTCCGAAATTAATAAAATCTTTAGAAAATCATATCTTTTAATCCGTAAGTCGGTTAAAATATTTTCAACATGAAAGTTGCTCGTAGCGGCGAGGCGAATCCGGATCGCAGATCGTTCGTCCGCACACACCCCTAACCTATCGAACCCACAACTTTCCCCCTCCGGCTCCTCTGCTGGAAACACGAAACCACAGGGATATTTTCCGGATGTTTCCCCCTTAACGGTACCACCTCATACCACGTTAGGGCACGCCTAGCATCGTTACTTGTCATGTCATGCATCGATATGCATCTGTTTACATGGTATTCATTGTTTCTTCCCTCTTCTCTCCGGTAGACTACGAGACCGACAGCTGCTGCTGCCAGTTCGACTACGGCATTGGCGACCCTCTCTTTTGCGAGCAACCAGGCAAGCCCCTTGATCACCGGATATCGCCTATTCTACTCTGTCTTTGCTTGCATTAGAGTAGTGTAGCATGTTACTGCTTTCGATTATACCTATCGATGCATAGCTTTGTCCTTGTTACTCTTGTTATTACCTTTACGCAATCCTATATGCTTAGTATAGGATGCTAGTATTTTCATCTGTGGCCCTACATTCTTGTCCGTCTGCGCCGTGCTATACTATCGGGCCGTGATCACTCGGGAGGTGATCACGGTATATACTATATACTTTATACATGATACATGTGGAGACTAAAGTCGGGTCGGTGGTGGAGCACCCATGAGTGGATCTTTGTGGCGGAGGCGGCAGGGCAGGTTGAGACCGCCTAGGAGAGAGGTGGGCCTGGCCTGTTCGGCGTCCGCGGATACTTAACACGCTTAACGAGATCTTGGTATTTGATCCGGGTTGGCTACGAGCCTATCGCACTAACCATCTACGTGGGAGTAGTTATGGGTATCCGGCGTCGTGGTATCACCGGCACTTCGTGGCGCCCTTGGCGGCGGCGCTGGCCGGATTGGACGGGGCGCCACTAGGCTAGGTCGCTTCCGGCGCGTCATAGCGTCTTGAGGTGTGCTCAGGGCGATGGGCCCAGACCCCTGCACGCTTAGGTTTAGACCGGCGTGCTGGCCTCTCTGTTGAGCCTAGGTGGGGCTGCGACGTGTTGATCTTCCGCGGCCGGGCATGACCCAGGAAAGTGTGTCCGGCCAAATGGGATCAAGTGTCTTTGGTAAGTTGGTGCACCCTGCAGGAAGTTAATCTATTTGAATAGCCGTGATCTTGATGTGAGCGACTTGGAGTTGTACCTTGACCTTATGACAACTAGAACCGGATACTTAATAAAACACACCTTCCAAGTGCGGATACAACGGTGGTCGCTCTCTCTCGGGGATACGAGGAGGGATGGCGGGTAGGATTATTGCTATGTGATGTTACTTGGAGGACTTCAACCTACCCTCTTCTACTTGTTGCAAGGCGAAGGTGACCAGAGCGTAGTCTTCGATAAGACTAGCTATCCCCTCATATTACGGCATTCTGCAGTTCAGTCCAATCGATATGGCCCTTTACACATATATCCATGCATATGTGTTGGGTAACGAGTAATTTGAAAAATTTCCTACCCACACGCAAGACCATGGTGATGGCATAGCAGCGAGAGGGAGAGTGTATGTCCACGTACCCTCGTGAACCGTGGCGGGCGTTATAACAACGCTGTTGATGTAGTCGACGTCTTCACGATCCGACCGATCCAAGTACCGAGCGTCACGGCACCTCCGAGTTCTGCACACGTTCAGCTCGATGGCGATCCCGGGCTCCGATCCAGCAAAGCGTCGGGGATGAGTTCCCGTCGACAACGGCGTGGTGGCGATGATGATGCTCCACCGGCGCAGGGCTTCGCCCAAGCTCGCGACGATATGACTCTACCGGCGCGGGACTTCGCCTAAGCTCCGCGATGATATGACCGAAGTGGAATATGGTGGAGGGGGCACCGCTGCGGCTAAGGGCGATCCGTAGATCAACTTGTGTGTCATGGGTGCCCCCTGCCCCGTATATAAAGGAGCAAGGGGGTGCGGCCAGCCCTAGGCGGCGCTGCAGGAGTCCTACTCCCACCGGGAGTAGGACTCCCCCCCTTTCCTAGTTGGATTAGGATTGGGGAGGGGGAAGAGGGAAGGGGGGCGCCGCCCCCCCTCTCCTTGTCCTATTCGGACTAGAGGGGGAAGGGGGCGCGCGGCCTGCCCTGGCCGGCCCTTCTTCTTCTCCCTATGGCCCATCAAGGCCCATTGACCCCCCGGGGGGTTCCGGTAACCCCCCGGTGTTCCGGTAAAATCCTGTTTTCATCCGGAACCCTTCCGAAGTCCAAACATAGGCTTCCAATATATCAAACTTTATGTATCGACCATTTCGAGACTCCTCGTCATGTCCGTGATCACATCCGGGACTCCGAACAACCTTCGGTACATCAAAACTTATAAACTCATAATAAACTGTCATCGAAACGTTAAGCGTGCGGATCCTACGGGTTCGAGAACTATGTAGACATGACCTAGAACCATTCTCGGTCAATAACCAATAGCGGAACCTGGATGCCCATATTGGTTCCTACATATTCTACGAAGATCTTTATCGGTCAAACCGCATAACGACATCGTTGTTCCCTTTGTCATCGGTATGTTACTTACCCGAGATTCGATCGTCGGTATCAATACCTAGTTCAATCTCGTTACGGTAAGTCTCTTTACTCGTTCCGTAATACATCATCTCACAACTAACTCATTAGTTGCAATGCTTGCAAGGCTTATGTGATGTGTATTACCGAGAAGGCCGAGAGATACCTCTCCGACAATCGGAGTGACAAAACCTAATCTCGAAATCGCCAACCCAACATGTACTTTTGGAGACACTGTAGTACTCCTTTATAATCACCCGATTCGTTGTGACGTTTGGTAGTACCAAAGTGTTCCTCCGGTAAATGGGAGTTGCATAATCTCATAGTTACAGGAACATGTATAGGTCATGAAGAAAGCAATAGCAATATACTAAACGATCAAGTGCTAAGCTAACGGAATGGGTCATGTCAATCACATCATTCTCCTAATGATGTGATCTCATTAATCAAATAACAACACATGTCTATGGTTAGGAAACATAACCATCTTTGATTAATGAGCTAGTCAAGTAGAGGCATACTAGTGACTATATGTTTGTCTATGTATTCACACATGTATCATGTTTCCGGCTAATACAATTCTAGCATGAATAATAAACATTTATCATGAAATAAGGAAATAAATAATAACTTTATTATTGCCTCTAGGGCATATTTCCTTCAGTCTCCCACTTGCACTAGAGTCAATAATCTAGTTCACATCATCATGTGATTCAACACTAATATTCACATCTGTATGTGATTAACACCCATAGTTCACATCGTCATGTGACCAACACCCAAAGGGTTTACTAGAGTCAATAATGTAGTTCACATCTCTATGTGATTAACACCCAAAGAGTACTAAGGTATGATCATGTTTTGCTCGTGAGAGAAGCTTAGTCAGCAGGTCTGTCACATTTGAGCCGTATGTATTTTGCAAATATTCTATGTCTACAATGCTCTGCGGAGCTACTCTAGCTAATTGCTCCCACTTTCAATATGTATCCAGATTGAGACTTAGAGTCATCTGGATCGAGTGTAAAAACTTGCATCGATGTAACTCTTTACGACGGGCTCTTTTATCACCTCCATAATCGAGAAATATTTCCTTAGTCCTCACTAAGGATGTTCTTGACCAATGTCGATGATCTACTCCTAGATCACTATTGTACTCCTTGCCAAATTCAGAGCAAGGTATACAATAGGTGCAGTACATAGCATGGCATACTTCATAGAACCTATGGTGAGGCATAGGAATGACTTTCATTCTCTTTTCTATTTTCTGCCGTGGTGGGATTTGAGTCTTTACTCAATTTCACACCTTTGTAACACAGACAAGAACTTTTCTTTGGTGTTCCATTTTGAACTACTTCAAAATCTTGACAAGGTATGTACTTATTGAAAAAACTTATCAAGCGTCTTGATCTCAATAGATCTTGATGCTCAATATGTAAGTAGTTTTCTTGAGGTCTTTCTTTGAAAAACTCTTTTCAAATACTCCTTTATGCTTTGCAGAATAATTCTACATTATTTCGATCAACAATATGTCAATCACATATACTTATCGAAATGCTGTAGTGCTCCCACTCACTTTCTTGTAAATACAGGCTTCTCCAAAAGTCTGTATAACACCATATCTTTGATCACACTTATCAAGCGTTTATTCCAACTCAAGATGCTCGCACTAGTCCATAGATGGATCGCTGAAGCTTGCACATTTTGTTAGCTCCTTTAGGATTGACAAAACCTTCTGGTTGCATCATATACAACTCTTCTTTAATAAATCCATTAAAGAATGTAGTTTTGACATCCTTTTGCCAGATTTCATAAAATGTGGCAATTGCTAACATGATACGGACAGACTTAAGCATCGCTACAGTTGAGAAAATCTCATTGTAGTCAACACCTTGAACTTGTCGAAAACCTTTTTGTGACAAGTCGAGCTTTGTAGATAGTAACACTACTATCAGTGTCCGTCTTCCTCTTAAAGATCCATTTATTTAACATGGCTTGCTGATCATCAAGCAAGTCAATCAAAGTCCATACTTTGTTCTCATACATGGATCCTATCTCAGATTTCATGGCCTCAAGCCATTTCGCGGAATCTGGGCTCATCATCGCTTCCTCATAGTTCGTAGGTTCATCATGGTCTAGTAACATGACTTCCGAACATGATTACCGTACCATTCAGTGCGGATCTTACTCTGGAAGACCCACGAGGTTTGGTAGCAACTTGATCTGAAGTTTCATGATCATCATCATTAACTTCCTCACTAATTGGTGTAGGAATCACCGGAACTGATTTACGTGATGAACTACTTTCCAATAAGGGAGAAGGTACAATTACCTCATCAAGTTCTACTTTCCTCCCACTCACTTCTTTCGAGAGAAACTTCTTCTCTAGAAAGGATCCATCTTAGCAACGAATAACTTGCCTTTGGATCAGTGATAGAAGGTGTACCCAATAGTTACCTTTGGGTATTCTATGAAGACGCACCTTTCCGATTTGGGTTCGAGCTTATCAGGTTGAAACCTTTTCATATAAGCATCGCAACTCCAAGCTTTAAGAAACGACAGCTTAGGTTTACTGCTAAACCATAGTTCATACGGTGTCATCTCAACGGATTTAGATGGTGCCCTATTAAACGTGAATGCAGCTGTCTCTAATGCATAACCCCAAAACGATAGTGGTAAATCGGTAAGATACATCATAGATCGCACCATATCCAATGAAGTGCGATTCGATGTTCGGACACACCATTATGTTGTGGTGTTCCATGTGGCGTGAGCTGTGAAACTATTCCACTTTGTTTTAATTGAAGACCAAACTCGCAACTCAAATATTCATCTCCACGATCAGATCGCAAAAACTTTATTTTCTTGTTACGATGATTTTCCACTTCACTCTGAAATTCTTTGAACTTTTCAACTATTTCAGACTTATGTTTCATCAAGTAGACGTATCCATATCTGCTCAAATCATCTGTGAAGGTCAGAAAATAATGATACTTGCCACGGGCATCAACACTCATTGGATCGCATACATCAGTATGTATTATTTCCAACAAGTTTGTTGCTCATTCCATTGTTCCGAACAACGGAGTTTCAGTCATCTTGCCCAAAAGGCACGGTTCGCAAGTATCAAATGATTCATAATCAAGTGATTCCAAAAACCCATCAGCATGGAGTTTCTTCATGCGTTTTACACCGATATGACCCAAACGGCAGTGCCACAAATAAGTTGCACTATCATCATTAACTTTGCATCTTTTGGCATCAATATTATGAATATGTGTATCACTACTATCGAGATCCAACAAACTATTTTCATTGGGTGTATGACCATTGAAGGTTTTATTCATTTAAATAGAACAACAATTATTCTCTGATTTTAAATGAATAACCGTTTTGAAAACTATTTTCATTGGGTGTATGACCATTGAAGGTTTTATTCATGTAAACAGAACAACAATTATTCTTTGACTTTAAATGAATAACCGTTTTGCAATAAAGATGATCAAATCATATTCATGCTCAGCGCAAACACCAAATAACATTTATTTAGGTTTAACACTAATCCTGAAAGTATAGGAGTGTGCGATGATGATCATATCAATCTTGGAACTACTTCCAACACTCATCGTCATTTCCCTTCAACTAGTTTCTGTTCATTCGCAACTCCGTTTGAGTTACTACTCTTAGCAACTGAACCAGTATCAAATCCCGAGGGGTTGCTACGAACACTAGTAAAATGCACATCAATAATCTGTATATCAAATATACCTTTGTTCACTTTGCCATCCTCTTATCCGCCAAATACTTGGGGTAGTTCCGCTTCCAGTGACCAGTTCCATTGCAGCAAAAGCACTTAGTCTCAGGCTTAGGTCCAGACTTGGGCTTCTTCACTTGAACAGCAACTTGCTTGCCGTTCTTCTTGAAGTTCCCCTTCTTCCCTTTGCCCTTTTCCTTGAAACTAGTGGTCTTGTCAATCATCAACACTTGATGCTCTTTTCTTGATTTCTACCTTCGTCGATTTCAGCATCACGAAGAGCTTGGGAATTACTTTTGTCATCCCTTGCATATTATAGTTCATCACGAAGTTCTACTAACTTGGTGATGGTGACTAGAAAATTCTGTCAATCACTATCTTATCGGAAGTTTAACTCCCACTTGATTCAAGCGATTGAAGTACCGGACAATCTGAGCACATGCTCACTAATTGAGCGATTCTCCTCCATCTTTTAGCTATAGAACTTGTTGGAGACTTCATATCTCTCAACTCGGTATTTGCTTGAAATATTAAATTCAATTCCTGGAACATCTCATATGGTCCATGACGTTCAAAACGTCTTTGAAGTCGATTCTAAGCCTTTAAGCATGGTGCACTAAACTATCAAGTAGTCATCATATTGAGCTAGCCAAACGCGTTCATAACGCCCGCATCCGCTCCTGCAATAGGTTTGTCACCTAGCGGTGCATTAAGGACATAATTCTTACGTGCAGCAATGAGGATAAACCTCAGATCACGGATCCAATCCGCATCATTGCTACTAACATTTTTCAACATAATTTTCTCTAGGAACATATCAAAACAAACATATAAAAGCATAGGGAAGCAACAACGCGAGCTATTGATCTACAACATAATTTGCAAAATACTACGGGACTAAGTTCATGATAAATTAAAGTTCAATTAATCATATTACTAAAGAACTCCCACTTAGATAGACATCTCTCCAGTTATCTAAGAGATTACGTGATCCAAATCAACTAAACCATGTCCGATCATCACGTGAGATGGAGTAGTTTCAATGGTGAACATCACTATGTTGATCATATCTACTATATGATTCACGTTCGACCTTTCGGTCTCCGTGTTCGAGGCCATATCTGTTATATGCTAGGCTTGTCAAGTTTAACCTGAGTATTCGCGTGCGCAACTGTTTTGCCCCGTTGTATTTGAGCGTAGAGCCTATCACACCCGATCATCACGTGGTGTCTCAAAGACGAAGAACTTTCATAGCGGTGCATACTCGGGAGAACACTTCTTGATAATTTTAGTGAGAGATCATCTTATAATGCTACCGTCAATCAAAGCAAGATAAGATGCATAAAGGATAAACATCACATGCAATCAATATAAGTGATATGATATGGCCATCATCATCTTGTGCTTGTGATCTCCATCTCAAGCACCGTCATGAACACCATCGTCACCGCGCCGACACCTTGATCTCCATCTTAGCATCGTTGTCGTCTCGCCAACTATTGCTTCTCGACTATCGCTACTGCTTAGTGATAAAGTAAATCAATTACATGGCGTTTGCATTTCATACAATAAGCGACAACCATATGGCTCTCGCCGATTGCCGATAACTTCGGTTACAAAACATGATCATCTCATACAATAAAATATAGCATCACGTCTTGACCATATCACATCACAACATGCCTGCAAAAACAAGTTAGGCGTCCTCTACTTTGTTGTTGCAAGTTTTACGTGGCTGCTACGGGCTGAGCAAGAACCGTTCTTACCTACGCATCAAGACCACAGCGATAGTTTGTCAAGTTGGTGCTGTTTTAACCTTCGCAAGGACGGGCGAGCCACACTCGGTTCAACTAAAGTGAGAGAAAGCAGACACCCGCCGGTCACCTTTAAGCAACGAGTGCTCGAGCGGTGAAACCAGTCTCGCGTAAGCGTCACGCGTAATGTCGGTCCGGGCGCTTCATCTCACAATACCGCTGAACCAAAGTATGACATGCTGGTAAGCGGTATGACTTATATCGCCCACAACTCACTTGTGTTCTACTCGTGCATATGACATCAATGCATAAAACCTGGCTCGGATGCCCTTTGTTGGGTAACGTAGTAATTTCAAAAATTCCTACGCACACGCAAGACCATGGTGATGGCATAGCAATGAGAGGGAGAGTGTATGTCCACGCCCTGTGAGACCGTAAGCGAGGCGTTATAACAACTAGAGGGGAAGAGGGCGCGGCCTGCCTGGGCGGCCCTTCCTCTTCTCCCTATGGCCCATCAAGGCCCATTGACCCCGGGGTTCCAGTAACCCCGGTGTTCGGTAAAATCCTGTTTTCATCCGAACCCTTCCAAATCAAACATAGGCTTCCAATATATCAATCTTTATGTCTCGACCATTTGAGACTCCTTGTCATGTCCGTGATCACATCCGAACTCGACCAACCGGTACATCAAAACTTATAAACTCATAATAAAGCATCATCAAAACATTAGCGTGCGGACCCTACGGGTTCGAGAACTATGTAGTATAGCGCCCTCGATGCGGCTATATCTCCCGTGTCGAAGCACGACTTAGAGGCATAACCGCATTGAAAGCAATGTCGCAAGTGAGGTAATCTTCACACAACCCATGTAATTCATAAGGAAAGAGATACATAGTTGGCTTACAATCGCCACTTCACACAATACATGAGTAAAGCATTACATCATACAGATACAATCAAGGTCCGACTACGGAACCAAAATAAAAGAAGACTACCCCAAAACCTACACAGATCCCCGATCGTCCCAACTGGCTCCACTCTTGATCAACTGAAGCGAAACAACACAAAGAACAAGATCTTCTTGAGCTCCTCCTTGAGCTCGGGTCCATCACCGCACGGTTTCATCGGCACCTGCAAACTGTTGTGGAAGTATCGTGAGTCACGGGACTCAGCAATCTCACACCCGAGATCAAGACTATTTAAGCTTAAAGGTAGGACAGGGTAGTGAGGTGGAGCTGCAGCAAGCGACTAGCATATATGGTGGCTAACATACATAAAAAGAGAGCGAGAAGAGGAGGCAAAGCACGGTCGAACAACTATGATCAAGAAGTGATCCTAAAGCAACCTCGTCAAGCATAACTCCAACACCGTGTTCACTTCCCGGACTCCACGAGAAGAGACCATCAGTTACACACGCGTTGGTGTATTTTAATTAAGATCAACCGGGTTTTCTACAACCGGACATTAACAAATTCCCATCTGCCACATAACCGCGGGCACGGCTTTGAAAGTTCAAAACCCTGCAGGGTGTCCCAACTTAGCCCATGATAAGCTCTCGCGATCAACGAAGGAATAGACCTTCTCCCGGAAGACCGATCAGTCTCGGAATCCGGCTACAAGACATTCACAGCAATAAAACAAGTCCAGCAAGACCTCCGGCGTGCCGACACCACGATAGTAGCGTATCTCGTCTCGAGCCACGACCGGATGAACACTACGACGGCAACAAGCGATACCCCAAGTTGCCTTGGGGCGGCACATAAGTGGCTCTAGTTTGGACCAACACTTAGACAAGCATTGGCCCGGGGGGGTAAATAAAGATGACCCTTGAGAGCGCGACTCCCAAGGGAAAAAGGCTAGGAGAGACAAATGTAAAACCAATGTTGGGCCTTGCTGGAAAAGTCTTATTCAAAGCGAACTGTCAAGGGGGTCCCATAAATCACCCGACCGCGTTAGGGACGCAAAAATCCGGGAACATAACACCGGTATGGCGGAAACTAGGGCGGCAAGAGTGGAACAAAACACCAGGCATAAGGCGAGCCTTCCACCCTTTACCAAGTGTATAGATGCATTAATTAAATAAGATATATTGTGATATCCCAACAAGTAAACATGTTCCAACAAGGAACAACATCTCCATGTTCAACAAGGAACAAACTTCATCTTCACCTGCAACTAACAAAGCTATAAGAGGGGCTGAGCAAAGCGGTAACATAGCCAAACAACGGTTTGCTAGGAAAGGATGGTTAGAGGCTTGACATGGCAACATGGGAGGCATGATATAGCAAGTGGTAGGCATCGTAGCATAGGCATAGCAAAAGAGCGAGCATCTAGCAAGCAAATATAGAAGTGATTTCGAGGGTATGGTCATCTTGCCTGAAATCCCGCAAGGAAGAAGAACGAGTCCATGAAGAAGACAAACGGACGAGGTCGAATGAATCCTCACAACTCCGGAACGGAACCGAAGCTAACGAGAGAAGCAACCCGGAAAGAAGCAAACATCATAGTAAACAACCATCACATAGACATGGCACGATGCACAAACAAGTATGATGCATGTCCGGTTTAATGAGGCATGGCATGGCAATATGCACAAACAACACTACAAGTTAAATGGAGCCCAATATGCAACGAGTTGCATATTGACGGAACACCATATTCAAATATTTAGTTCTCTCCCGATTAGGTACTTAACAATATTAAATGTTATTAAACATGGCAAGAGGTGAAGCATAATGAAACTACCTATCTAGGCAAGTTTAAATGAGGCCGGAAACAACGAACAACAATTCCGGAAAATCCCCATATGTAAATTATGGATTCGGTACTGATCTGCCCTAAACACAATTTTAATGTTGTTAAACATGCAAAACAAGTACACCAAGTTAAACTAGGCATTTTTCTACCCCATTTACATATATAATTTATTTAAATCCGAGCTACGGTTATTAAGTTATGAAATAAATCATTTTAGCATGGCAGTTAAGCAAATTAAAGCAAACAACAATTTTAAACATTTAAATGTTGTTATCAAGATGCGGATGACATGTGCAAGTTTATGCAATTTTTATGAAAATGTTGACAAGAGCATGTTACGAGGCATTATGTCACCGTGGCGGAGCGAAAAGGGTGCCACGGCGCGTAAAACGAAAATGATGCCACGGCAACATATCGGTTCCGATAACTCGATTGAGATACCGATGCAAAGGAAAGTGTGGACGTCGGAACATGCAAGCGATGGTGGGGTGATCCCGGATTTCGGGTTCCCACGGGACGGTGGCATGGCAAAAGAGGGGCATCGCAAGGATGATTCGATCACGGTCGGTTATCTCGGCGGTAGTGGTACATCTCGTCCTCGGAAGTAGTTGTTCATGTCCCGTGGATGTTCGGGTCGACGGTAGAGGAACTTAATGCATCACCGGGTGTAGTCGAACTCGGTGTCCTCGGGGCATCGGTCGTAGTCGTGGTACTTGCCGATTCCAAAACGTTCATCGGTAGTGGAACTTGGCGCTTGAGGTTCGAATACCGGTCGGACGTGCAACCGTTCATAATCAAACTTGGCGCATCCGGGTCAAGTACTTGGCGAGTCCGCACGAGAGGTACTTGGCGTTTGTCGAGGTACTTGTCGCATCCACGTAGTCGAACTTGGCCTATCCGAGGGGGTTACTTGGCGCATCACCGTGTAGTCGTGCGTTTGTTGGAGAGGAACTTGGCGAAACCCGAAGGCTTCCTCGGGCTTCCCTGGTTGCCGAGCCTTGGCAACAACGGGAGGGGCGAACAGAGACGCTTCCTCCACCCTGCTCGAGCGAGGCAGAGGCGGGCGAGGCCCATCTGGTCCCCGGCGGTGGGACTCCATGGGGCGGCGGCCATGGCGTCAGGCAGGGCCTCCCGAGGTGGTGCAGGAGGCGCGCCATGGCAGGCTCGGCGAATTCGGGCAGGGGCGGCGTGTGACGACGGAGGGCGACGCGAGGCAGGGGCGCGGAGTTGGGACGGCGGCGGCTTGAGAATACGGGCGTGGTAGCGGTGGTCGAGCGACCGAGGGCGACGGGCATGGGGACGCGGGGAGGAGAAGAGAGGCGGCGAGGAGATGGGATCGGGAGGAGGCCGAGGGGAGACCAGGCGACGACGGGATCGAGGAGAGGAGGAGAAGGATCGAGGGATGGGGCGATGAGGGAGAGAAGGGGATCGAGAGGAGAGATGGGAAGGACGATGGGATCGGGAAGGAGCGAGGGGTGGCGGCGCTGGTGGGAGTCGAGGAGAGAGATGGATCGAGGGAGGCTGGGCCTTGGGGCCTAGGGTTGGTTAGGTGGGCTGGTGCCTTAGAGGCCGGCCCGGGTAGGAGAAAAAAAATGGCCAGAGGCCTGGCTGGGATCTCTTCTCTCTCTCCTTCTCTTATATATTTTCTTTAGCAGAAAACAGTTAAAGAGAAGGAAAAGAAAGAGAGGGTTGGGGAAAGGATTTGGACACGGATAATTTTCCGGGCTCACAAAAATATGAGGAATTTAACAAAAATGGCCCAAGGATTTTGGTGGAACTCGGAAAATGATGAAATAATATTGGCAAGGTTTTGAGGTCAACTCGGAGCAGAAAAGGCATGGGATTTATTATGCAAGTGGGTTATGGTGATTCCAAAACAAAGGAATATTTTATATAGCTCCCTAATATTGGGACGATATGTTATAAAGAGAAGTCACCATGTGAATCCTCGGTTTAAATGGATCGAAAAATCCATACAATTTATTTAGTTGAGTTTTAAAATTAATGATATGATGCCATGATGACATGATGCAATGCAAGAGATGACATGATGAAAGCACACACAAAACAAAACACACGACAAAACTGGAAACCACGGAAGGCAAGCTGAAGCTCCGGTCTTGGGCGTCACAACACTCCACCACTACGAGAGGATCTCGTCCGAGATCTAGGATGGCACCGGAGAAAAGCGGAGAGGAAGAGGTAAAACTAAGTTGCTTCTTTGACAAACGAATGAAACCAATGAACCTCAAGAGGTTGAAAACTTGAAAGAAAGAAAAGCAGCGAAGATGAACAAAGTTGAAAACACTCTGTTAGAAAAGATGAACATGGGATACGACGCGAACCAAGAGGTTAAGTGATAAAATAGATATTGAAACCACTCCGGTTAAAACTAGATAGACAAGGAATAAGATTGATAAAATTTGGGCAGCACTCCGGCTAAAAGAAGAAGGAAAACTTGATAAGATGAAAAGAACTTGAAGAGATGACACAACACTCCGGTTAAATGGATAAGTAAGAAAAGAACATGATCTTTACAAAGCGAGGTGATGGGTGAAGAGAGCAACATCACAATGCCTCCGAAAACAATGCATGATAGATAGAAAGTTGGAATGAATAGAGCGAAGAATGAAACCAACATCTCCCACCATAAATGAATTTGAAAGAGCATCCTTACGAAGTAGGATTGAACGGAGTTGTTTGAAAAAACAACAACGATAAGGATAAGCTTGTAGTGGGCTTATGAATACACCTCAAAATTATGAGGTGAAATTCTGCCACTAACGAAAACAAATGCTTGCTTGAGATCAACGAAGAGATGAAAATTGCTTTACCGAGAGGATAGTTAAAAACTTGGATCATTCATAAGCACCACAATATCAACATTCCTTAGGGAAGGCTTTAGGTGAAATATAGCCCAAGGCAACTTCAATGAAGAGATTGATGGATTTAAAATACCTCATTCTTGGCAACATGTGAAACATGAAACATGAACTCAAATTGTCGAGAATGACATAACACCACCTCAAATGATAAGGTAGAACGAATTGCACTTCGGAATGCAAGAAGAAGAATACTTGAACGCCTCAAAACGAAACATGTGTTGGAACCATGTTTATTTAGAGTATAGCTTGCGGATCTTAACTCCATGAGAAATCTTGATGAACAATTGGAGAAATGAAAAGAATCCTTGACGAACCATCATGTAGAGCCTCCATGAAGAACTCCGGTAAACAAAAGGATGATAAAAGAAAGAGAAGTTGAGAACACAAGGTGAAGCCTAGCAGTGATAAGATGAAGCTTTGAAATGATATAACCGAGAAAACTTGGAACTCCGGAAAGAAAGATGAACAAATGAATTCACGAATTTTGACGATCCTCCGGAATAAGGAATTGAATTTACTCGATGGAACAAGAATAAGAATTATATTATGCTGATCCTTCACCAATTAAATTAATGGCAAGCAATGGATTAGGCATACTACTTATTCCCGTAGAAAGGATTAAGATAGATATGGCGCAAACTTGAGAAGGTATTGGTGGAACCACCGGTGGGATTTGGAAACAACAAATGAATTGATATGATAAAGAAAGAAGTGAAATCTTGAACGAACCACCGTAAGAATTGAAAAAGAACGAAGAAAAAGAACGAATCACCGTAAGGAATTAGAAATGAACGAAGATACTTGAGAGAATTTAGATACATGAGAACGGAGAAATCCTGAACTGATTAGTGAATACTTGAATGATGCACCGGTCAGATTTGGAGAACAAGAGCTGAACGCTGGAATGGATAATTCTGAGATGATGGGCTCCGGAGAATCAAACTGAAAAGACTCCTGAAATGCTCCGGATGGATGAAAAGAATTCTCACAATCAAAACAATTATGAGGATGGCACGAAGCTAGAACCATGAATCTTGAAGAGAATGGAGCAAGATTAAAGAGAAACTCTTCTTCAGTCTTCAAAATCCGAGAATGACGACGGGAAACATCACCATGAATTGTTGAGATACTCCGGGATGAAAATTAGAAAGGTTGAACCAACAATGAAAATAATTTGAAATATCTTGGAGAAAGACATTTGACTGATGATAATCCATTCTTGCGTCAAACTTTGCAAAGAATTTGGGAATAGCTCTTGAAAAATTAGAAGAGTTAGGTAAGATCCTGGGAAAAGACCTGTGGGTTAGGGCCCACTCAAAAGAACCACCGTTGAACAAATGTTTGAAATAGATATTGCACCGGTAGAATTAAATGGCTTGAATGAGATAGCATCCTCAAAAGAACTTGAGTGAATTGAGAATGGAAACTAGAATCTTCTGAGATATCTTCAACACTCCGAAACAATTGAATAGCGAGAAATGGATGATTAAGAGATGCACCGACATGAGAAAGCATTTGCAACAATGAAAAGAATACGATCAACACTGAAAACTTGACTTAAATCCACCGGAGAAGAAAATTAGAATGGAACAAAGATAAGGTTGGAACTTCCTTAGCGTGTTCATGAGAAATCACCGGATAAAACAATAAAGGAAAAGAATGAAGAAACTTCCCTCAATAAAATTGATACTTGATTAAGAAATCTGAGTCCTTGAAGAAAAAGGGTGGGAGGCGGAAATCAAAACAACTTGGGTCGGATGAAATGAACACCGTTGAGAAAAAGCTTAGAATTGATCTTGCGAATGTTGGAATGATCGGATCCACTTGAAGAAAGCACGCCGGTTGGAAAAGAATTAACAAGACGACCTCGATGATCAAGAAGGATTAGTATTCACATAGCAATATGAGAACACCATTTAGGAAAGGTATGGAATCAACACTTGACATTGAAGCAACTTAAATACCACAAAGCGGAACAAAACAAAGGATTTGGCTTGCGAATAAGCGGAACAAACACACGATAGAGATTTACCCAATCCCATATCATGCATCCATCGAAAAGATATTCTAGGAGCTACTTGAATTCCCACCTATAAACTCCGAAACTTTCTGGTTATGCAATCAGGTGTTGGGGACAGGGACACAAAATATATCACCCAAACTAACAATACCTAGATCCATTGTATCCATCCTTCAACACATAACCAAGAAACCTTCGGAAATCGTGTACCTCGACCTTCGAAAAACATCCGTTATACAAGTCATGGCAATACTCCCACACTCGCCTCAGTACTGGGCTATCAGGGTTATCTCACCAACAACTGCACAAAAGAGATTTCGATGTCGGTAAAAACTCGGTATTCGAGCGCAGCGATAAAATTGTGACAACAACTCGGAGCTCAACTCCCGGGACACCGCCACAACCCCTAAATGTCGAGGAACCAAGAACAATGTTCTCGTCACAAAACCATCGAACGATTCCAAGATACAGCGTGATGCTAAAAAATTTTTTAGTGAAATTTGAGGAGAGAAAAGTCAAAACTCTCGTCGGGATACCTCACCAGAGGCGGCGAAGGGTCCGAGGAGTAAAAAGAATCCTACTCTCCGATATATATAATCCTAAGACTCAAAACATTTTCCGATCTAGACTCGACAAACAATCAAGCAGGGGCTCCTAAGTCGGGAAGGCTCGATTACCAACTTACGATGCGGCTATATCTCCCACGTGTCGAAGCACGACTTAGAGGCATAACCGCATTGAAAGCAATGTCGCAAGTGAGGTAATCTTCACACAACCCATGTAATTCATAAGGGAAAGAGATACATAGTTGGCTTACAATCGCCACTTCACACAATACATGAGTAAAGCATTACATCATACAGATACAATCAAGGTCCGACTACGGAACCAAAATAAAAGAAGACTACCCCAAAACCTACACAGATCCCCGATCGTCCCAACTGGGCTCCACTACTGATCAACTGAAACGAAACAACACAAAGAACAAGATCTTCTTCGAGCTCCTCCTTGAGCTCGGGTCCATCACCTGCACGGTTTCATCGGCACCTGCAAACTGTTGTGGAAGTATCTGTGAGTCACGGGGACTCAGCAATCTCACACCCGCGAGATCAAGACTATTTAAGCTTAAAGGTAGGACAGGGTAGTGAGGTGGAGCTGCAGCAAGCGACTAGCATATATGGTGGCTAACATACGCAAAAGAGAGCGAGAAGAGGAGGCAAAGCACGGTCGAACAACTATGATCAAGAAGTGATCCTAAAGCAACCTACGTCAAGCATAACTCCAACACCGTGTTCACTTCCCGGACTCCGAGAAGAGACCATCACGGTTACACACGCGTTGGTGTATTTTAATTAAGATCAACTTCGGGTTTTCTACAACGGACATTAACAAATTCCCATCTGCCACATAACATGGGCACGGCTTTGAAAGTTCAAAACCCTGCAGGGTGTCCCAACTTAGCCCATGATAAGCTCTCGCGATCAACGAAGGAATAGACCTTCTCCCGGAAGACCGATCAGTCTCGGAATCCCGGCTACAAGACATTTCACAGCAATAAAACAAGTCCAGCAAGACCTCCCGGCGTGCCGACACCCTGATAGTAGCCGCGCGTATCTCGTCTCAGGCCACGACCGGATGAACACTACGTACGGCAACCGACGATACCCCAAGTTGCCTTGGGCGGCACATAAGTGGCTCTAGTTTGGACCAACACTTAGACAAGCATTGGCCCGGGGGGGTAAATAAAGATGACCCTTGAGAGCGCGACTCCCAAGGGAAAAAGGCTAGGAGAGACAAATGTAAAACCAATGTTGGGCCTTGCTCGAAAAGTCTTATTCAAAGCGAACTGTCAAGGGGGTCCCATAAATCACCCGACCGCGTTAGGGACGCAAAAATCCGGGAACATAACACCGGTATGACGGAAACTAGGGCGGCAAGAGTGGAACAAAACACCAGGCATAAGGCCGAGCCTTCCACCCTTTACCAAGTGTATAGATGCATTAATTAAATAAGATATATTGTGATATCCCAACAAGTAAACATGTTCCAACAAGGAACAACATCTCCATGTTCCAACAAGGAACAAACTTCATCTTCACCTGCAACTAACAAAGCTATAAGAGGGGCTGAGCAAAGCGGTAACATAGCCAAACAACGGTTTGCTAGGAAAGGATGGTTAGAGGCTTGACATGGCAACATGGGAGGCATGATATAGCAAGTGGTAGGCATCGTAGCATAGGCATAGCAAAAGAGCGAGCATCTAGCAAGCAAAGATAGAAGTGATTTCGAGGGTATGGTCATCTTGCCTGAAATCCCGCAAGGAAGAAGAACGAGTCCATGAAGAAGACAAGCGGACGAGGTCGAATGAATCCTCACAACTCCGAACGGAACGAAGCTAACGAGAGAAGCAACCGGAAAGAAGCAAACATCATAGTAAACAACCATCACATAGACATGGCACGATGCACAAACAAGTATGATGCATGTCCGGTTTAATGAGGCATGGCATGGCAATATGCACAAACAACACTACAAGTTAAATGGAGCCCAATATGCAACGAGTTGCATATTGACGAACACCATATTCAAATATTTAGTTCTCTCCGATTAGGTACTCAACAATATTAAATGTTATTAAACATGGCAAGAGGTGAAGCATAATGAAACTACCTATCTAGGCAAGTTTAAATGAGGCCGGAAACAACGAACAACAATTCCGGAAAATCCCCATATGTAAATTATGGATTCGGTACTGATCTGCCCTAAACACAATTTTAATGTTGTTAAACATGCAAAACAAGTACACCAAGTTAAACTAGGCATTTTTCTACCCCATTTACATATATAATTTATTTAAATCCGAGCTACGGTTATTAAGTTATGAAATAAATCATTTTAGCATGGCAGTTAAGCAAATTAAAGCAAACAACAATTTTAAACATTTAAATGTTGTTATCAAGATGCGGATGACATGTGCAAGTTTATGCAATTTTTATGAAAATGTTGACAAGAGCATGTTACGAGGCATTATGTCACCGTGGCGGAACGAAAAGGGTGCCACGGCGGCGAAAACGAAAATGATGCCACGGCAACATATCGGTTCCGATAACTCGATTGAGATACCGATGCAAAGGAAAGTGTGGACGCGCGGAACATGCAAACGATGGTGGGGTGATCCCGGATTTCGGGTTCCCACGGGACGGTGGCATGGCAAAAGAGGGGCATCGCAAGGATGATTCGATCACGGTCGGTCATCTCGGTGGTAGTGGTACATCTCGTCCTCGGAAGTAGTTGTTCATGTCCCGTGGATGTTCGGGTCGACGGTAGAGGAACTTAATGCATCACCTGGTGTAGTCGAACTCGGTGTCCTCGGGGCATCGGTCGTAGTCGTGGTACTTGCCGATTCCAAAACGTTCATCGGTAGTGGAACTTGGCGCTTGAGGTTCGAATACCGGTCGGACGTGCAACCGTTCATAATCAAACTTGGCGCATCCGGGTCAAGTACTTGGCGAGTCCGCACGTAGAGGTACTTGGCGTTTCGTCGAGGTACTTGTCGCATCCACGTAGTCGAACTTGGCCTATCCGAGGGGGTTACTTGGCGCATCACCGTGTAGTCGTGCGTTTGTTCGGAGGGGAACTTGGCGAAACCCACGAAGGCTTCCTCGGGCTTCCCTGGTTGCCGAGCCTTGGCAGCAACGGGAGGGGCGAACAGAGACGCTTCCTCCACCCTGCTCGAACGAGGCAGACGCGGGGCAGGGGCCCATCTGGTCCCCGGCCGGTGGGACTCCATGGGCGGCGGCCATGGCGTCGGGCAGGGCCTCCCGAGGTGGTGCAGGAGGCGCTGCCATGGCAGGGCTCGGCGAATTCCGGCGGGGGGCGGCGCGTGACGACGGAGGGCGACCTTGAGGCAGGGGCGCCGGAGTTGGGACGGCGGCTTGAGAAGACCGGGGTGGGCGCAGTGGTCGAGCGACCGGAGGGCGACGGGCATGGGGACGCGGGGAGGAGAAGAGAGGCGGCGAGGAGATGGGATCGGGAGGAGGCCGAGGGGAGACCAGAGCGACGCGGGATCGAGGAGAGGAGGAGAAGGATCGAGGGGATGGGGCGATGAGGGAGAGAAGGGGATCGAGAGGGAGAGATGGGAAGGACGATGGGATCGGGAAGGAACGAGGGGTGGCGGCGCTGGTGGGAGTCGAGGGAGAGAGATGGATCGAGGGGAGGCTGGGCCTTGGGGCCTAGGGTTGGTTAGGTGGGCTGGTGCCTTAGAGGCCGGCCGGTAGGAGGAGAAAAAAAATGGCCAGAGGCCTGGCTGGGATCTCTTCTCTCTCTCCTTCTCTTATATATTTTCTTTAGCAGAAAACAGTTAAAGAGAAGGAAAAGAAAGAGAGGGTTGGGGAAAGGATTTGGACACACGGATAATTTTCCCGGGCTCACAAAAATATGAGGAATTTAACAAAAATGGCCCAAGGATTTTTGGTGGAACTCCGGAAAATGATGAAATAATATTGGCAAGGTTTTGAGGTCAACTCGGAGCAGAAAAGGCATGGGATTTATTATGCAAGTGGGTTATGGTGATTCCAAAAACAAAGGAATATTTTATATAGCTCCCTAATATTGGGACGATATGTTATAAAGAGAAGTCACCATGTGAATCCCTCGGTTTAAATGGATCGAAAAATCCATACAATTTATTTAGTTGAGTTTTAAAAATTAATGATATGATGCCATGATGACATGATGCAATGCAAGAGATGACATGATGAAAGCACACACAAAACAAAACACACGACAAAACTCGGAAACCCTGGAAGGCAACTGAAGCTCCGGTCTTGGGGCGTCACAACACTCCACCACTACGAGAGGATCTCGTCCCGAGATCTAGGATGGCACCGGAGAAAAACGGGAGAGGAAGAGGTAAAACTAAGTTGCTTCTTTGACAAACGAATGAAACCAATGAACCTCAAGAGGTTGAAAACTTGAAAGAAAGAAAACAACGAAGATGAACAAAGTTGAAAACACTCTGTTAGAAAAGATGAACATGGGATACGACGCGAACCAAGAGGTTAAGTGATAAAATAGATATTGAAACCACTCCGGTTAAAACTAGATAGACAAGGAATAAGATTGATAAAATTTGGGCAGCACTCCGGCTAAAAGAAGAAGGAAAACTTGATAAGATGAAAAGAACTTGAAGAGATGACACAACACTCCGGTTAAATGGATAAGTAAGAAAAAGAACATGATCTTTACAAAACGAGGTGATGGGTGAAGAGAGCAACATCACAATGCCTCCGAAAACAATGCATGATAGATAGAAAGTTGGAATGAATAGAACGAAGAATGAAACCAACATCTCCCACCATAAATGAATTTGAAAGAGCATCCTTACGAAGTAGGATTGAACGGAGTTGTTTGAAAAAACAACAACGATAAGGATAAGCTTGTAGTGGGCTTATGAATACACCTCAAAATTATGAGGTGAAATTCTGCCACTAACGAAAACAAATGCTTGCTTGAGATCAACGAAGAGATGAAAATTGCTTTCGCCGAGAGGATAGTTAAAAACTTGGATCATTCATAAGCACCACAATATCAACATTCCTTAGGGAAGGCTTTAGGTGAAATATAGCCCAAGGCAACTTCAATGAAGAGATTGATGGATTTAAAATACCTCATTCTTGGCAACATGTGAAACATGAAACATGAACTCAAATTGTCGAGAATGACATAACACCACCTCAAATGATAAGGTAGAACGAATTGCACTTCGGAATGCAAGAAGAAGAATACTTGAACGCCTCAAAACGAAACATGTGTTGGAACCATGTTTATTTAGAGTATAGCTTGACGGATCTTAACTCCGCGAGAAATCTTGATGAACAATTGGAGAAATGAAAAGAATCCTTGACGAACCATCATGTAGAGCCTCCATGAAGAACTCCGGTAAACAAAAGGATGATAAAAGAAAGAGAAGTTGAGAACACAAGGTGAAGCCTAGCAGTGATAAGATGAAGCTTTGAAATGATATAACCGAGAAAACTTGGAACTCCGGAAAGAAAGATGAACAAATGAATTCACGAATTTTGACGATCCTCCGGAATAAGGAATTGAATTTACTCGATGGAACAAGAATAAGAATTATATTATGCTGATCCTTCACCAATTAAATTAATGGCAAGCAATGGATTAGGCATACTACTTATTCCCGTAGAAAGGATTAAGATAGATATGGCGCAAACTTGAGAAGGTATTGGTGGAACCACCGTGGGATTTGGAAACAACAAATGAATTGATATGATAAAGAAAGAAGTGAAATCTTGAACGAACCACCGTAAGAATTGAAAAAGAACGAAGAAAAAGAACGAATCACCGTAAGGAATTAGAAATGAACGAAGATACTTGAGAGAATTTAGATACATGAGAACGGAGAAATCCTGAACTGATTAGTGAATACTTGAATGATGCACCGGTCAGATTTGGAGAACAAGAGCTGAACGCTGGAATGGATAATTCTGAGATGATGGGCTCCGGAGAATCAAACTGAAAAGACTCCTGAAATGCTCCGGATGGATGAAAAGAATTCTCACAATCAAAACAATTATGAGGATGGCACGAAGCTAGAACCATGAATCTTGAAGAGAATGGAGCAAGATTAAAGAGAAACTCTTCTTCAGTCTTCAAAATCCGAGAATGACGACGGAAACATCACCATGAATTGTTGAGATACTCGGGATGAAAATTAGAAAGGTTGAACCAACAATGAAAATAATTTGAAATATCTTGGAGAAAGACATTTGATGATGATAATCCATTCTTCGTCAAACTTTGCAAAGAATTTGGGAATAGCTCTTGAAAAATTAGAAGAGTTAGGTAAGATCCGGGAAAAGACACGTGGGTTAGGCCCACTCAAAAGAACCACCGTTGAACAAATGTTTGAAATAGATATTGCACGGTAGAATTAAATGGCTTGAATGAGATAGCATCCTCAAAAGAACTTGAGTGAATTGAGAATGGAAACTAGAATCTTTCGAGATATCTTCAACACTCAAACAATTGAATAGCGAGAAATGGATGATTAAGAGATGCACCGACATGAGAAAGCATTTGCAACAATGAAAAGAATCGATCAACACTGAAAACTTGACTTAAATCCACGGAGAAGAAAATTAGAATGGAACAAAGATAAGGTTGGAACTTCCTTAGCGTGTTCATGAGAAATCACCGGATAAAACAATAAAGGAAAAGAATGAAGAAACTTCCCTCAATAAAATTGATACTTGATTAAGAAATCTGAGTCCTTGAAGAAAAAGGGTGGGAGGGCGGGAAATCAAAACAACTTGGGTCGGATGAAATGAACACCGTTGAGAAAAAGCTTAGAATTGATCTTGCGAATGTTGGAATGATCGGATCCACTTGAAGAGAAGCACGCCGGTTGGAAAAGAATTAACAAGACGACCTCGATGATCAAGAAGGATTAGTATTCACATAGCAATATGAGAACACCATTTAGGAAAGGTATGGAATCAACACTTGACATTGAAGCAACTTAAATACCACAAAACGGAACAAAACAAAGGATTTGGCTTGCAGAATAAGCCGGAACAAACACACGATAGAGATTTACCCAATCCCATATCATGCATCATCGAAAAGATATTCTAGGAGCTACTTGAATTCCCACCTATAAACTCCCGAAACTTTTCGGTTATGCAATCAGGTGTTGGGGATCTGAGGGACACAAAATATATCACCCAAACTAACAATACCTAGATCCATTGTATCCATCCTTCAACACATAACCAAGAAACCTTCGAAATCGTGTACCTCGACCTTGAAAAACATCCGTTATACAAGTCATGGCAATACTCCACACTCGCCTCGATCTTGGGCTATCGGGGTTATCTCACCAACAACTGCACAAAAGAGATTTCGATGTCGGTAAAAACTCGGTATTCGAATCGCAGCGATAAAATTGTGGCGACAACACCTCGGAGCTCAACTCCCCGGGACACTGCCACAACCCCTAAATGTCAGGAGGAACCAAGAACAATGTTCTCGTCACAAAACCATCGGAACGATTCCAAGATACCCGCGTGATGCTAAAAAATTTTTTTTAGTGAAATTTGAGGAGAGAAAAGTCAAAACTCTACGTCAGGATACCTCACCAGAGCGACGAAGGGTCTGAGGAGTAAAAAGAATCCTACTCTCCGATATATATATAATCCTAAGACTCAAAACATTTTCCGATCTAGACTCAACAACGCCAGCAAACAATCAAGCAGGGGGCTCCTAAGTCGGGGAAGGCTCTGATTACCAACTTGTAACGCCCTTGATGCGGCTATATCTCCCACGTGTCGAAGCACGACTTAGAGGCATAACCGCATTGAAAGCAATGTCGCAAGTGAGGTAATCTTCACACAACCCATGTAATTCATAAGGGAAACAGATACATAGTTGGCTTACAATCGCCACTTCACACAATACATGAGTAAAGCATTACATCATACAGATACAATCAAGGTCCGACTACGGAACCAAAATAAAAGAAGACTACCCCAAAACCTACACAGATCCCCGATCGTCCCAACTGGGCTCCACTCTTGATCAAGCTCAAGCGAAACAACACAAAGAACAAGATCTTCTTGAGCTCCTCCTTGAGCTCGGGTCCATCACCTGCACGGTTTCATCGGCACCGCAAACTGTTGTGGAAGTATCTCGTGAGTCACGGGACTCAGCAATCTCACACCAGCGAGATCAAGACTATTTAAGCTTAAAGGTAGGACAGGGTAGTGAGGTGGAGCTGCAGCAAGCGACTAGCATATATGGTGGCTAACATACGCAAAAGAGAGCGAGAAGAGGAGGCAAAGCACGGTCGAACAACTATGATCAAGAAGTGATCCTAAAGCAACCCACGTCAAGCATAACTCCAACACCGTGTTCACTTCCGGACTCCGCCGAGAAGAGACCATCACAGTTACACACGCGTTGGTGTATTTTAATTAAGATCAACTTCAGGTTTTCTACAACGGACATTAACAAATTCCCATCTGCCACATAACATGGCACGGCTTTGAAAGTTCAAAACCCTGCAGGGTGTCCCAACAGCCCATGATAAGCTCTCGCGATCAACGAAGGAATAGACCTTCTCCCGGGAAGACCGATCAGTCTCGGAATCCGGCTACAAGACATTTCACAGCAATAAAACAAGTCCAGAAGACCTCCGGCGTGCCGACACCTCGATAGTAGCGCACGTATCTCGTCTCGAGCCACGACGGATGAACACTACGACGGCAACCGACGATACCCCAAGTTGCCTCGGGGCGGCACCGCAAGTGGCTCTAGTTTGGACCAACACTTAGACAAGCATTGGCCCGGGGGGGTAAATAAAGATGACCCTTGAGAGCGCGACTCCCAAGGGAAAAAGGCTAGGAGAGACAAATGTAAAACCAATGTTGGGCCTTGCTCGAAAAGTCTTATTCAAAGCGAACTGTCAAGGGGGTCCCATAAATCACCCGACCGCGTTAGGGACGCAAAAATCCGGGAACATAACACCGTATGACGGAAACTAGGGCGGCAAGAGTGGAACAAAACACAGGCATAAGGTCGAGCCTTCCACCCTTTACCAAGTGTATAGATGCATTAATTAAATAAGATATATTGTGATATCCCAACAAGTAAACATGTTCCAACAAGGAACAACATCTCCATGCTCCAACAAGGAACAAACTTCATCTTCACCTGCAACTAACAAAGCTATAAGAGGGGCTGAGCAAAGCGGTAACATAGACAAACAACGGTTTGCTAGGAAAGGATGGTTAGAGGCTTGACATGGCAACATGGGAGGCATGATATAGCAAGTGGTAGGCATCGTAGCATAGGCATAGCAAAAGAGCGAGCATCTAGCAAGCAAAGATAGAAGTGATTTCGAGGGTATGGTCATCTTGCCGAAATCCATAAGGAAGAAGAACGAGTCCATGAAGAAGACAAGCGGACGAGGTCGAATGAATCCTCACAACTCCGGAGCGGAACCGAAGCTAACGAGAGAAGCAACCCGGAAAGAAGCAAACATCATAGTAAACAACCATCACATAGACATGGCACGATGCACAAACAAGTATGATGCATGTCCGGTTTAATGAGGCATGGCATGGCAATATGCACAAACAACACTACAAGTTAAATGGAGCCCAATATGCAACGAGTTGCATATTGACGGAACACCATATTCAAATATTTAGTTCTCTCCCGATTAGGTACTCAACAATATTAAATGTTATTAAACATGGCAAGAGGTGAAGCATAATGAAACTACCTATCTAGGCAAGTTTAAATGAGGCCGGAAACAACGAACAACAATTCCGGAAAATCCCCATATGTAAATTATGGATTCGGTACTGATCTGCCCTAAACACAATTTTAATGTTGTTAAACATGCAAAACAAGTACACCAAGTTAAACTAGGCATTTTTCTACCCCATTTACATATATAATTTATTTAAATCCGAGCTACGGTTATTAAGTTATGAAATAAATCATTTTAGCATGGCAGTTAAGCAAATTAAAGCAAACAACAATTTTAAACATTTAAATGTTGTTATCAAGATCACGGATGACATGTGCAAGTTTATGCAATTTTATGAAAATGTTGACAAGAGCATGTTACGAGGCATTATGTCACCGTGGCGGAGCGAAAAGGTGCCACGGCGGAAAACGAAAGTGATGCCACGGCAACATATCGGTTCGATAACTCGATTGAGATACCGATGCAAAGGAAAGTGTGGACGCGCGGAACATGCAAGCGATGGTGGGGTGATCCCGGTTTGGGTTCCCACGGACGGTGGCATGGCAAAAGAGGGCATCGCAAGGATGATTCGATCACGGTCGGTCATCTCGGTGGTAGTGGTACATCTCGTCCTCGGAAGTAGTTGTTCATGTCCGTGGATGTTGGGTCGACGGTAGAGGAACTTAATGCATCACTGGTGTAGTCGAACTCGGTGTCCTCGGGGCATCGGTCGAAGTCGTGGTACTTGCCGATTCCAAAACGTTCATCGGTAGTGGAACTTGGCGCTTGAGGTTCGAATACCGGTCGGACGTGCAACCGTTCATAATCAAACTTGGCGCATCCGGGTCAAGTACTTGGCGAGTCCGCACGTAGAGGTACTTGGCGTTTCGTCGAGGTACTTGTCGCATCCACGTAGTCGAACTTGGCCTATCCGAGGGGGTTACTTGGCGCATCACCGTGTAGTCGTGCGTTTGTTCGGAGGGGAACTTGGCGAAACCCACGAAGGCTTCCTCGGGCTTCCCTGGTTGCCGAGCCTTGGCAGCAACGGGAGGGGCGAACAGAGACGCTTCCTCCACCCTGCTCGAACGAGGCAGAGGCGGGGCAGGGGCCCATCTGGTCCCCGGCCGGTGGGACTCCATGGGGCGGCGGCCATGGCGTCGGGCAGGGCCTCCCGAGGTGGTGCAGGGAGGCGCGGCCATGGCAGGGCTCGGCGAATTCCGGGCAGGGGCGGCGCGTGACGACGGAGGGCGACGCGAGGCAGGGGGCGCCGGAGTTGGGACGGCGGCGGCTTGGAGAAGACCGGGCGCGGGCGCGGTGGTCGAGCGACCGGAGGGCGACGGGGCATGGGGACGCGGGGGAGGAGAAGAGAGGCGGCGAGGGAGATGGGATCGGGAGGAGGCCGAAGGGAGACCGGGCGCGACGCGGGATCGAGGAGAGGAGGAGAAGGATCGAGGGGATGGGGCGATGAGGGAGAGAAGGGGATCGAGAGGGAGAGATGGGAAGGACGATGGGATCGGGAAGGAACGAGGGGTGGCGGCGCTGGTGGGAGTCGAGGGAGAGAGATGGATCGAGGGGAGGCTGGGCCTTGGGGCCTAGGGTTGGTTAGGTGGGCTGGTGCCTTAGAGGCCGGCCCGGTAGGAGAAAAAAAATGGCGAGAGGCCTGGCTGGGATCTCTTCTCTCTCCTTCTCTTATATATTTTCTTTAGCGAAAACAGTTAAAGAGAAGAAAAGAAAGAGAGGGTTGGGGAAAGGATTTGGACACACGGATAATTTTCCCGGGCTCACAAAAATATGAGGAATTTAACAAAAATGGCCCAAGGATTTTTGGTGGAACTCCGGAAAATGATGAAATAATATTGGCAAGGTTTTGAGGTCAACTCGGAGCAGAAAAGGCATGGGATTTATTATGCAAGTGGGTTATGGTGATTCCAAAAACAAAGGAATATTTTATATAGCTCCCTAATATTGGGACGATATGTTATAAAGAGAAGTCACCATGTGAATCCCTCGGTTTAAATGGATCGAAAAATCCATACAATTTATTTAGTTGAGTTTTAAAAATTAATGATATGATGCCATGATGACATGATGCAATGCAAGAGATGACATGATGAAAGCACACACAAAACAAAACACACGACAAAACTCAGAAACCCTGGAAGGCAACTGAAGCTCCGGTCTTGGGGCGTCACATAGACATGACCTAGAACCATTCTCGGTCAATAACCAATAGCGGAACCTGGATGCCCATATTGGTTCCTACATATTCTACGAAGATCTTTATCGGTCAAACCGCATAACGACATACGTTGTTCCCTTTGTCATCGGTATGTTACTTACCCGAGATTCGATCGTCGGTATCCAATGCCTAGTTCAATCTCGTTACCGGTAAGTCTCTTTACTCGTTCCGTAATACATCATCTCACAACTAACTCATTAGTTGCAATGCTTGCAAGGCTTATGTGATGTGTATTACCGAGAAGGCCCAGAGATACCTCTCCGACAATCGGAGTGACAAAACCTAATCTCGAAATCGCCAACCCAACATATGCGTTTGGAGACACATGTAGTACTCCTTTATAATCACCCGATTCGTTGTGACGTTTGGTAGTACCCAAAGTGTTCCTCCGTAAACGGAGTTGCATAATCTCATAGTTACAGGAACATGTATAGGTCATGAAGAAAGCAATAGCAATATACTAAGCGATCAAGTGCTAAGCTAACGGAATGGGTCATGTCAATCACATCATTCTCCTAATGATGTGATCTCATTAATCAAATAACAACACATGTCTATGGTTAGGAAACATAACCATCTTTGATTAATGAGCTAGTCAAGTAGAGGCATACTAGTGACTATATGTTTGTCTATGTATTCACACATGTATCATGTTTCCGGTTAATACAATTCTAGCATGAATAATAAACATTTATCATGAAATAAGGAAATAAATAATAACTTTATTATTGCCTCTAGGGCATATTTCCTTCAATATGTAGTGTAGCTCCTTGCTTGCGAGTACTTTGGATGAGTACTCACGGTTGCCTTGTTCCCCCTTTTCCCCCTATCTCTACTCGATTGCTGCAACGGACGTTGGAGCCCAGGAGCGACGCCACCGTCGATGGCGACTACTACTGCTGGAGGTGCCTACTACTACGTGCAGCCCGGCCGACGGCGACCAGGAGTAGTTAGGAGGATCCCAGCAGGAGGCCTGCGCCTCTTCGATCTGTATCCCGGTTTGTGCTAGCCTTCTTAAGGCAGACTTGTTTAACTTATGTACATTCTCGGATATTGTTGCTTCCGCTGACTCGTCTATGATCGAGCACTTGTATTCGAGCCCTCGAGGCCCCCGGCTTGTATTATGATGCTTGTATGACTTATTTTATTTGTAGAGTTGTGTTGTGATATCTTCCGTGAGTCCTCGATCTTGATCGCATACATTTGCGTGCATAATTAGTGTACGATTGAATCGGGGGCGTCACAAGTTGGTATCAGATCCGACTGCCTGTAGGAATCCCCCTTCCACACTCCTTGGCCGAAGTCGAGTCTAGACATTGCAAAAACTTTTACTAACTTGGCTGTGTGCCTTACAGGCCCACGTCGCCATCGGGTGGTACTAGGATCTTTTACTCCTCGACCTTTACTCTGGGACTCTGAACTCTCTTCTACTCGGGTTAAACGAATTTACTAACTAACACTAGGATCCCGTGACCACATTCACCCCAAAGTTGGATAAAGCCATAGTTATTCCTTGGAATTGTATTTTGATCAATTTCCACACTGTCATTTGACTCCTTTGAAACATCTTTGTTTTCAGATGGAACCCACGAGGCAGGTCGTGCGCCACACGACGGCCATTGGTGCTTCGGGATCACCTGCGGTGCTAGCAGAGATGATGACCTATCTGGGTTATCGCTGGCACCCTGAGTACACCGTCTTTGAGGAGTACCAGGACTTTAACCAGAGCGATACCGAGCCATCGTCCACCTCTACTCTCGGAGTATGACTCCACTCTGTGCTGCACACCGCTCATGGTGTTGGGGTGACTATCGATATGGCAGTCCACGATGCTGCTTATGCTGCTCGACACGTCTTCGTGGAAGTATCGAGTTGGACACCTCCCCTTCGTGCACATTGCTATCGCCTCGATGTTGATGAGGAGGATACTACACTGCTGCCTACTCCATCGTTGTCAGAGAGCCCTTCTACCATCGTAACTTTGTTACGCATGCCGATGGGCTGGATCGAGCTAACCGAGCTCTTCGCCACGAGTTGTACATCACCCGTGAGCACCTTTACCGTGCTCGACGCTGTTGCACCCTTTGTCCGATCACGAGAGCTGCCGCGTTCGCGATCTACCCAGCCAGACCGTGATGCCCTGTGGTGTCGGTTGGCGAGGTGGGAGGCTACTCTCCGCACTTGGTCCTCTTCGCCACTTGGGCGTCGGGTTACGCACTGAGTATCGCGGCCACCAGGTCACCGACGTGGAGGACTATCGCTGCCGCACTACCAGCTTTCAGTCTGACTACCTCCGCAGCATCGCGTGGGACTGATGTAGGCTTGCTTGTTAATGTTAGATGCATTCGCCGCGAGCTGCGTGCCGCTGTGATGTCTTAGTCTATGTAATTGAACTCGTATGCGAACTCTATGCATGATCCCTTTTGTAAGCTGTGCCGACTACTTGTGTGGTTTCTATCGTGCTGCTTTCGTTATGCATGTTTCATCATGAATGATTCTTGTCCTTTGCATAATTTCTCAAATGTTGAACTACCCCTGTTATATATTAGCAGGATGGTTAGACCAGCTGGTCGTGGTCGTGGTGGCAACTTCCCACCACCGCCTGAGTACATGGCTGGTATGATCCAACAGCTTGAGATGAATCGCCAGTTCATGGAAAACATGATGGCTCAGTTTCCTCGCCGCAATGTGAACCAGCAGCCAAACGCAACAACTCTGCAGGATTTCATACGCCTGAACCCAACTGTGTACCGCAGCTCAACTCAGCCGCTGGATGCTGATGACTGGCTCCGTGACATCACCTATGAGATGGAGTCTGCTGATGTAGCCCCTGCCAGCTATGTCACTTTTGCTTCCTTCTTCCTGAAGGGACCCGCAGCTCAATGGTGGGACAGCCACAGCGTACTCTCGCCGATTGGAACAATCATCACTGGCCGACTTCCAAGCTGCTTTCGTGCCCGCTTCATCCCTCAAGGAGTCATGGACCGGAAGAAGCGTGAGTTCCGCAACCTCACCCAAGGCAACAAGACTGTTGAAGCTTATCAGCGAGAGTTCTGGACTTGTCTCGCTATGCTGAAGAGGACATTGCAACTGATGCACGCAGACAGGAGAAGTTCCGTGACGGCCTTCAAGCTGACATCAAGCTCGCACTTCTAGTGCACGACTTTGTTGATTTCGCCACCTTGGTGAACAAGGCTATCAATGTCGAAACTGGTCTGCAGGAATACCAGAGCTCTAACAGGCGCAACCGTGACACGGGCTCATCTTCGGGCCCGTCCTCGCAGAAGCGTAAGATATGGATTCCCAACAGCATGTACTAGCCAAATGCACCTGCCCCAAGGCAGAGCTATGCTACACCTCGTCTGCCTACTCCAACTACGCAGCCAAAGCTTCCAGCTCCACCACCCCAAGCTCCTGTTCCCACTACCAATAATGATATGTGCTACAAGTGTGGTCAACCAGGTCACCGTGCTAGGGATTGCAATCAGAATCAGAATCAACTGGCACTTCCCGCAACTGGCCGTGGAAGCAACCAACCCCGCAACAACAATGCCAAGCCTTATGGTCGAGTTCATGCCAACCACGTTGATCTGAACGAAGCTCAAGACCAGCCTGCTACTGTGATGGGTACACTCCTCGTAAATTCAGTACCTGCATCTGTTTTATTCGATTCAGGAGCATCGCATTCATTCATGTCAGAAGATTTTGCATACAAGCACGACGTTAAGTGTGAGGAGATGAACTATTCGGTAGTGGTAAAAACCCCCTTGGGATAATGTCAAACCTCCATGGTTGGCGTCGACGTCCCCGTGGAAATCGAAGGGCTGGAATTCTATGCCTCACCCATTATCCTGAAGACGTCTAACATCGACCTCATTTTGGGGATGGATTGGTCGAAAGCGCATACTGCTTCAATCGTTTGCGCTACTAAGACCGTCCATCTGCTACACCCTTCCGACGAAATAGTCACTTACCAAGCTCATCTGGCGCAAAATGCCGAGGCAAGGCTCTATGCATTGAATGCATTGAACGCTGCACCACTCGAGGGTATTGAAAACATTCCTGTCGTGCGTGAATTCCTCGACGTCTTTCCTGAAGAACTTCCAGGGATTCCCCCTGCTAGAGCTGTCGAGTTCGTCATCGACTTGAAACCAGGCACCACTCCTATAGCCGAGCGACCCTACAAGATGCCGCCGCATGAACTCCTTGAGCTTAAGGAGGAAATCGACAAGTCTCTTCGCAGTGGTTTCATTCGCCCAAGTTGCTCTCCTTGGGGAGCACCTTCTCTCTTTGTCAAGAAGAAGGATGGGACAAACCGATTGGTCCAAGACTACCGTCCTATAAACCAAGCTACCACTCAGAATAAGTATCCTCTTCCTCGGATCAATGATCTGTATGATCAACTGGCTGGTTCATTAGTGTTCTCTAAACTCGACTTGAGGTTGGGTTACCACCAGATCCGTGTTCGTGAGGAGGATATCCCCAAGACTGCCTTTGTGACTCGTTATGGTTCATACGAGTACACCGTCATGTCTTTCGGCCTAACCAATGCTCCATCCACCTTCTCTCGCCTGATGAACTATATATTCATGGATTACCTCGACAAGTTCGTCGTGGTTTATCTGGATGATAACCTAATATTTTCCAAGAATGAAGAAGAACATGCTGAACATGTTCGTCTTGTGCTGGAAAAGCTACGAGAGCATCAACTTTATGCCAAGTACTCCAAATGTGAATTCTGGCTTCCCGAAGTAACCTATCTTGGGGATGTCATCTCTAAGGATGGTATTGCCGTCAACCCTGAACGAGTTCAGGCTATTCTCGATTGGACTCCTCCGAAGAACGTTAAGCAAGTCGAAGTTTTCTCGGTCTCGCCACTATTGCCGTCGATTCGTCGAGAACTTCTCCAAGATTGCCAGCCTCGACTAACTTTGTTGCATAAGGGCGTCAAGTTCCAATGGACGAGATAAATGTCGGGAAAGTTTCCGATCACTCAAAGACAAGTTGACTTCTGCCCGATGCTAGCTCCTCCCCGATACTAAGAAGGACTTCGTCATTTATCGCGACGCTTCCGTCAAGGATTAGGCTGTGTCCTAATCCAAGAGCGCAAAGTGGTTGCTTATGCCTCTCGGCAATTGCGCCCTCACGAAGAGAACTACCCAGTTCACGACCTCGAACTTGCTGCTGTCATTCATGCGCTAAAGCAGTGGCGACATTACCTTCTCGGTAATCGTTGCGAGATCTTCACCGACCACCAAAGTCTGAAGTATCTGTTTACTCAGCCAGACCTGAACCTCCGTCAGCAGAGATGGATGGAGACTGTTGCAGACTTTGACTTGGGTATTTCCTATACACCAGGCAAGGCTAATGTAATGGCTGATGCCTTGAGCCGCAAGTCTTACTGCAACCACCTCCAAGTTCACAAAGTTCAGCCCTCACTTGTTGAAGAATTCAGAAAGCTGAACCTCCATATTGTTCCTCCGGGTGCACTCGCTCCCCCTCCTCCGGAGTTCCGCAAGATGAATCTCCGTGTTGTTTCCCAGGGTTCCCTCTATACCCTGGCTGTCGAACCCGATCTCGTGAGCTCCATCAAGACAATGCAGGGATATGACTCTGAAGTCTACAAGATTAAGCGCGACCTCAAAGAAGGAAAGCCCTCATTCTTCACTATTGCTGATGATGGCGCCTTGTATTTCAAAGGCCACCTAGTGGTGACGTGTAAGAAGGAAAACCTGAATATGACTCAGGAGGTTATGAAAGAAGCTCATGATACGCCTCTATGTATCCATCCTGGTAGTACAAAGATGTACAAAGACATCCGTCAGAGATTCTGGTGGTCTAATATGAAGCAAGACATTGCTCGTTATGTTGCTGAATGTGACGTTTGCCGTCGTATCAAAGCATAACATCAAAGGCCTGCTGGGACTCTGCAACCTATCTCTATTCCTGAATGGAAAAGGGACCATGTTGAGATGGACTTCGTCACCGGATTTCCCAAGTTGCAGAAAGGTAATGATGCTATTCTTGTCGTCATTGACCGGCTTTCTAAAGTTGCACATTTTCTGGCGGTCAAAGAAACGATCACTGCTAGTCAGCTTGCAACTCTCTATATGTCCAGAATTGTTTCACTTCACGGTTTTCCACTGGTTATCATTTCGGACCGTGGCAGCTTATTCACTTCAAGATTCTGGGCAAGTTTTCAAGAAGCTATGGGTACTCACTTATCTTTCAGTACTGCGTTTCATCCGCAGTCGCAAGGGCAAGTTGAACGTGTCAACCAAGTTCTCGAAGACATGCTTCAAGCTTGTGTTATTTCCTTCGGCAAAAATGGGAGTCTCTCCCGTATGCTGAGTTCTCTTATAATAATAGCTATCAAGCTAGTCTGAAGATGGCCCCCTTCAAAGTGTTATATGGACGAAAGTGCCGAACCCCTCTGAACTGTTCAGAAACTGGGGAACGCCCACTCTTCGGTCCGGATATTATCCAACATGCGAAGAACAAGTCCGCATTATTCGCGAGAATCTCAAGACTGCGCGACCACGTCTAAAAGAGTAATTATGACCGTCATCATAAAGACATGGTCTATCAACTGGCGAAAAGGCCTATCTTGGTTACACCAATGAAGGGTGCTCACCTTCGGGATCAAGGGCAAGCTAGCTCCTCGCTATATTGGCCCATTCACTATTCTCGAAAGGCGTGGAAAAGTGGCATACCAAGCTGGAGCTTCCGTCGAACCTTTCTCGTGTTCACAATGTGTTCCACGTGTCACAACTCCGATCTCGCTTCAAGGACCCAATCCGAGCAAATGGACCATGAAGTGCTCGAATTGCAACAGACCTCTCCTATAAAGAGCATCCGTCCGCATTCTCGACCAAGCTGAACGCCGCACACGCGGAAGGCGATCAAGTTCCTCAAGGTCCGATGGTGAATCACTCAAGACGAAGCCACACAGGAACGCGAGGATCGTCTTCGTGATGAATACCCCGCACTCTTTCCTTCTACCTCCTAAATCTCGGACGAGATTTCTTGTAATGGAGGAGATTTGTAACGCCGGATAATCATGCTGACAAAACTCACGTTGATGGTGCCACGTCACCTCATCATCAGTAGTTAATCTGGGTTAATTCAAAACTGTTTCGAAATTCAAATTCAAAAGTATGATAGCAATAAAAGTTTTCAAAAATTAAAACTAAAATGTTCGGTGGTTGTCAAATATTACAAAGTTAATTATGGTGCAACAAACCCATTTTTATATAATGCCTAAATATGCTTAAATGAATTAAAACAGAAAAGAAAATAAATAAAAGAAAGAAAATACAAAAGAGAAACAAAAAAAACAAAAGGGGGCCCCCCCTATTTGAACCTGCTGCCCGCCTAGCCATCGGCCAACCAGGCCGCCCAGTCGGCCCCACTCCTCTCCTTATCGCCACACCCCGCAAAACCCTAGCCCACTCACGCACCACACCCCACTCCCCATTGGATCTGGATCGGGCAACCGTGCTCGACCCCATCGACGCCTCTTGGAACCTCCACCACGACGAACGCCCCCGCCTCCTCCAGTGCCCCCACTCGATTGGATCGGGAGGGGCGAACCCGCTGCGTTCAACGCGCCTCAACGCCGACGCCCAACCCCTGCGCCTTCGCCGTCGTCGCCGGACGGCCGCCGCCTCGTCCTCTCCCTCGACGGACCTCATCGACCCTCCCCGAGCCCTCTGCCTAGACCCCACGCTCCCGCGGTGAGCTCCTGCGCCGAATGCGCCGACCCTTGTCCCCCTTTCGACCTCGTCGGCCTAGTCACCACCGGCCATGTAGTTCGTCCCGCGCCTCGGAAGTTTCGCCCCTGGCCGCGTGTCCCCGCGGCCCGTGCGCTCCGCGGCCGCACCATGCCTCACTGGGGCGCTCGCCGCACCGCGACCTCCGTGGCGCGCCCGAGTTGTGCTTCCTTGCGCCGGCTCCACTCCTCCGCGCCCGACCGTGGCCGCTGTTGCGCCCGCCGCCGCCACGCCCGCCGTGGCCCGCCTCCCCTCTCGCTGCCTGGCGCCCAGCCTCCTCGCCGGTCTTTGGCCTGCGCAGGGCTGGCTGCTGGTTCGCCAGATTAGCGGGTGGCGACCGCACCCTGCACCCAACGCCCGCAAGGCCCCATGGGCCACTGACCACAGGGGCCCGCCCCCATAACGTTTTATTAAAAAAAAGAAAAAAAGAAAAAGGAATTAAAAAATAAATAATAACTAAAATTAATTAATTATTAATTAAGTAATTTATTAAGTTAATTAATCCTGATTAGATTAACCTAATCACTAATTAAATTAACTAATCTGTAATTAAACTAAACAGAGAATGACAGGTGGGTCCCACTGGACCCACACGTCAGGTTGACCAGGTCAATGGTCAACGTTGACTGCTGACATCACCCTGATGTCATGCTAACGTCAGCATTTACTAATCTGGATAATGTTGGATTAAATAATTAATTAAATTCCAGAAATTAATAAAATTTTAGAAAATCATATCTTTTAATCCGTAACTCGGATTAAAATATTTTCAACATGAAAGTTGCTCAGAACGACGAGACGAATCCGGATACGCAGACCGTTCGTCCGCCACACACCCCTAACCTATCGAACCCGCAACTTTCCCCCTCGGCTCTCTGCCGGAAACACGAAACCCGGGATATTTTCCGGATGTTTCTTAACCGTACCACCTCATACCACGTTAGGGCACGCCTAGCATCGTTACTTGTCATGTCATGCATCGATATGCATTTGTTTACATGGTATTCATTGTTTCTTCCCCCTCTTCTCTCCGGTAGACTACGAGACCGACGCTGCTGCTGCCTAGTTCGACTACGGTGTTGATGACCCCTCTCTTGCCGAGCAACCAGGCAAGCCCCCTTGATCACCAGATATCGCCTATTCTACTCTATACTGCTTGCATTAGAGTAGTGTAGCATGTTACTTGCTTTCGTTTATACCTATCCGGATGCATAGCCTGTCCTTGTTACTATCGTTATTACCTTTACCTGCAATCCTATATGCTTAGTATAGGATGCTAGTATTTTCATCTGTGGCCTACATTCTTGTCAAATCGCCGTGCTATACTATCGGGCCGTGATCACTCGGGAGGTGATCACTGGTATATACTATATACTTTATACATGATACATGTGGAGACTAAAGTCGGGTCGGTGGTGGAGCACCCATGAGTGGATCTTTGTGGTGGAGCGGCAGGGCAGGTTGAGACCGCCTAGAGAGAGGTGGGCCTGGCCTGTTCGGCGTCGCGGATACTTAACACGCTTAACGAGATCTTGGTATTTGATCTGAGTTGGCTACGAGCCTATACGCACTAACCATCTACGGGAGTAGTTATGGGTATCCCGGCGTCGTGGTATCAGCCGGCACTTCGTGACGCCTTGCCGATCGAAGCGGCGCGCCGATTGGACCGAACGCCACTAGGCTAGGTCTGCTTCCAGCCGATACGCAACGTCTTGCAGGTGTGCTCGAGGCGATGGGGCCTGACCCTGCGCGCTTAGGTTTAGACCGGCGTGCTGGCCTCTCTGTTGAGCCTAGGTGGGGCTGCGACGTGTTGATCTTCCGCGGCCGGGCATGACCCAGGAAAGTGTGTCCGGCCAAATGGGATCAAGCGTGCTGGGTAAGTTGGTGCACCCCTGCAGGGAAGTTAATCTATTTGAATAGCCGTGATCTTCGGTAAAAGGACGACTTGGAGTTGTACCTTGACCTTATGACAACTAGAACCGGATACTTAATAAAACACACCCTTCCAAGTGCCAGATACAACCGGTGGTCGCTCTCTCTCAGGGATACGAGGAGGGGATCGCCGGGTAGGATTATTGCTATGTGATGTTACTTGGAGGACTTAAACCTACCCTCTTCTACTTGTTGCAAGACGAAGGTGACCAGAAGCGTAGTATTTGATAAGACTAGCTATCCCCCTCTTATTCTGGCATTCTGCAGTTCAGTCCACTGATATGGCCCTTTACACATATATCCATGCATATGTAGTGTAGCTCCTTGCTTGCGAGTACTTTGGATGAGTACTCATGGTTGCCTTGTTCCCCTTTTCCCCTATCTCTACTCGATTGCTGCAACCAGACGTTGGAGCCTGTGGAGCGACGCCACCGTCGATGGCGACTACTACACTGGAGATGCCTACTACTACGTGCAGCCACCGCGATGACCAGGAGTAGTTAGGAGGATCCTGTGCAGGAGGCCTGCGCCTCTTCGATCTGTATCCCGGTTTGTCCTAGCCTTCTTAAGCCGGACTTGTTTAACTTATATACGTACTCAGATATTGTTGCTTCCGCTGACTCGTCTATGATCGAGCACTTGTATTCGAGCCCTCGAGGCCCCTGGCTTGTATTATGATGCTTGTATGACTTATTTTATTTGTAGAGTTGTGTTGTGATATCTTCCCGTGAGTCCCTGATCTTGATCGTACACATTTGCGTGCATGATTAGTGTACGATTGAATCGGGGGCGTCACACTGGATGCTTGGCCGTTTAAGGTCGATTCATCTCTCGCCTCGGTGAAAAGGCATTGCCTCTTTACCGACTGATGAAGAAGTCAGACAAGTTCGAGTGGACTCCTGAAGCTGATGCAGCGTTTGCAGAGCTCAAAGCTCTGCTCTTCTCACGCCCAAGATGCGACCCTATCCTAAAGGAACTCGATGGTCCCACCAAGGATAGAAGCGCATCTTGAAGACGCTTTTGCAAGGTGGATATCATTACATCAACATTACATAATGCATAGGGATACATACATAAGGCACGAGTGCCACAAGAATACGTCAACATCATATACAAGATCAACATCCGACTACGGATGAAACATAAACAGAAGCTCAAATGACATCCACCCTGCTAGCCCAGGCTGCCGACCTGGAACCTATCCCCTGATCGAAGAAGAAGCAGAAGAACTCCAACACAAGCAAACATCGCTCTCGCGTCATGATCATCGCAAACCTGTACCTGCAACTGTTGGTGTAGTAATCTGTGAGCCACGAGGACTCAGCAATCCCATTACCATGGGTATCAATACTAGCAAAGCTGAATGGGAAAGGAAGGGGTAAAGTGGTGAGGTTGCAGCAGCGGCTAAGCATATATGGTGTCTAACCAACGCAAATAAGAGCGAGAAGAGAGCAAGCGGAACGGTCGTCAACTAGTAATGATCAAGAAGTGAACCTGAACTCCTACTTACGTCAGACATAACCCAGAAACCGTGTTCTCCTCTCGATCAACCCCGAAAAGAGACACTCACGGTTATGCACACGGTTGGTGTATTTTAGAAGAGTTTGCTTCAAGTTTACTACAACCGGATATTAACTAATTCCCATCTGCCACATAACCGCGGGCACGGCTCTCGAAATTTTATACCCTGTAGAGGTGTCCCAACTTAACCCATGATAAGTTCTCGCGATCAACGAAGGATATTCCTTCTCCCCGGGAAGACCCGATCAGTCTCGGAATCCCGGCTACAAGACATTTCGACAGCAATAAAACAAGACCAGCAAAGTCGCCCGATGCGCCGACAATCCCGATAGGAGCTGCACATATCTCGTTCTCAGGGTAACACCGGATGAGACAGGCTACGAGTAAAACCAAGCCTCGAGTTTCAGCGTGGTGGCCCTTGGTGACTTCGGTTCGAACCAGCACTTAGAGAAGCACCGCCCGGGGGGGCTAAATAAAGATGACCCTTGGGCTCCGAAACCCAAGGGAAAAAGGGTAGGTGAGGAAAATGGTAAAACCAAGGTTGGGCCTTCTTTGGAGGAGTCTTATTCAAAGCGAACTGTCAAGGGGTCCCATAAATCACCCGACCGCGTTAGGGATGCAAAATCCGGGAACATAATACCGATATGACGGAAACTAGGGCGGCAAGAGTGGAACAAAACACCAGGCATAAGGCCGAGCCTTCCACCCTTTACCAAGTATATAGATGCATTAATAATATAAGAGATATTGTGATATCCCAACCAAAAACCTGTCCACCATGGAGCAATCTTCATCTTCACCTGCAACTAGCAACGCTATAAGAGGTGCTGAGCAAAGTGGTAACATAGCCAAACAACGGTTTGCTAGGAAGGGTGACAAAGGTTAGAGGCTGACATGGCAAATTGGGAGGCTTGAGCAGCAAGTGATAGGTAGCGCAGCATAGCGAAAGAACGAAGCAACTAGCATAGCAATGATAGTAATGAGATCCAGGGTAGCGGTCATCTTGCCTGAAATCCCGCAAGGAAGAAGAATGAGTCCATGAAGAAGACGAACGGATGAAGCCGAACCAAGCGTAGACGAACGAATCCTCACGATCGCAACGAAACATGAACTAACAAGAAGAAGCACACAACATAGTAAACACACCACACATGAACAAGGCATGATGCACAAACAAGCATGATGCATGACAAGACTACATGAAGCTACTCATGGCAAGAGATGATGCAAACAAGAGCAGCACATCAAAACAAGTTTAAATGGGGCCGGAAACAACATAGAATAATCCCGGTAAGTCCTCATATGCAAATTTCGAAATTGGTCCAGATCTGAATAAACCTTATGTTAAAAATTTTAAACAGCAAGTTAAGATGCACCATGATGATCTACACGAAATTCTAGTCAAGTTACATATAAAGTTCATTTAATTCGGAGCTACGGCCTAGAAGATATGAGCAAAACAAGATAAGCATGACATTGATGCAAAATGCATCCAAACATCAAGCAAACACCTCAAAACAAGGATGCAACATGATAATATGAAACTACATGCAAAATCAAGCAAGTTTCATATAGAGCACACTCAAAACGAAGCAACGGTTCAACACATACACCCTATACAAGTCATGACAACAATCTGTCCATAACAGCAAGTAGGCATATTGCAAGCATCAAAACAATATGCTACAGCACCTCAATATGAAAACAAAAGGCATGGGCAAGAAGTACAGGTAAAGCACGACAAAACATGAACAGTGAGCTATCTCCAGAAATCACTAGAACATGCTCAAAAGGATATGGCAAGATTGCAAATAATAACAGTTCAGACTTAGCAGAAAATAACATCAGGTTGCAATGTTTAGAGCTATAAAACAAACTGTTACAGGAACTTATCATGGCAAACAAAGGCATGGCATGAATCTACTAATTGCATATAACAAAAGTCCTTTACTGACCATGAGCCAAAAAGGATTAGAAAATATGATGGCACCCATGTAAACATAGCAAGTTATATTATAGATTCATACATGGCAGGAACAACAATAAGTAGGCATGTTGGTGAGCTTGAACCACTCACCACAGCGCAATACATGGCATGGCAAGGCAACTCACAGTAAGAAGACATGGCATAGAAGCTATACATGGCAAGAACAACATCATAGCATACACGGATCAACTACAACAAACTTGGCAAAATTGAGTAACATGTAAACAACCTGCCAGGAAACATTTTATAGCAAACGTAGAGCTCGATTGACTCAAGCTATGGCACTCTATAATTGCAAACAAGGGCATGGATGGATAGATAATAACCATATTTTCAAAACATCCTTACTGAAGTATCTCAAAATAAGCATGGATCTCTCTCAGTAGCATCAAGTTTACATGGCATAAAAATATCAGTGAGCAGGGCTGAAATCAGCAACATCATGAAGCTTAGTTTGCATGCTTGTGCTAGTCACCACAGAGATCACAAAAATACATGGCATACACCCCTGTAAAGATGGCATGGCATAGTACAAAACACATGTAGGACTAAAGTTCATAGGGTGCACACATCAATCATGGCAAAAATGACAAAAGTGCATGTTCTGATAAGAATCTGAAACTAACATCACATTGCCCTCTTCTAACAGCATTTTGGGCATCAAGATGAGCTCAAAAGAAAATGATGCAATGGTGTGAAATGAAGTACTCGTCGAGACGAACAACATGCCATATTACACGCAAGAAACGGAGCAATATGCAGAGAGTTATGGCTTGATGAATATGGCATGATAATGTTGAAATAACTCGGGACTTGGAGGAAAAATCACCTCCCAGATCTGGATCTAGGGTTCTTCGTGGGCACGCGAACTGAGGCGAACGGAGTTCGCCGGAGAACACGCTGGAGAGGGAGAGGATGGCGGCTGGAGGGAGGAGCGCGGCGCCGGTCGTCGGAGGCGGGCGCGCGCGGCACAAGGCGGCGCTTGATCGCCTGTCTTGGAGGTGGAGGCGCTTGGTCTCGGGCGGAGCCGCGGCAGCGCAGTCCGGCTGGGCGGGCGGGAGCGGGACGCTGGCGGCGGGCGGCCGGGCGGCGGAGAAGACGGGCGGCGACGCTGGCGGCACCGCGCTGAGGCGGCAATGGCAGCCGGCGCTGGCGCAGGCGGCGGCGGCGGCGGTCAACCTCTGTGAGGCCCAGCGGTGGGCTCAGGCGGGCAGCGTGGCTGGCGAGGGGAACGGCGGCGCAGGACACGCGGCGGGCTGCGGTTGGCCGAGGGGGCGGCGGCGGACATGTCCGGCCCAGATCGGACATATCCGGCAGGCGAGAGGAGCGGGGATAGGGTTTCGTCTGCGAATTCATCCGCAAATTTCGGGGGAGGGGCTAGTTTTATAGGTAGAGGGAGCTAGGAGAGTCCAAATGGAGCACGGTTTTCGCCCACACGATCGTGCTCGAACGACCGAGAGCATGGAGGGGAGTTTGCTGGGTTTTGGGCCACTTTGGAAGGGGTGTTGGGCTGCAAAGAGAAGGAGGCTTTACGGTTACCCGGTTAACCGTTGGAGTACCAAACGACCTCCAAATGGCACGAAACTTGACAGGCGGTCTACCGGTGGTATACCAAGGCCGCTTGGCAAGACTAGGTCCATTCCGAGAACGTTTAACACACGCACATGAAAAGAGGCAAAATGGGGCGCCGGGGAACATAGGAGTGTCGGATTGCAAAACGGACAACGGGGAAAATGCTCGGATGCATGAGATGAACACGTATGCGAAATGAGATGCACATGATGACATGATATGAAATGCAAATGATGACATGGCAAAGTGAAACACGCAAGCACATGACATGGCAATGCTGACGAATAACTGGCGGACACCTGGCGCATCAGATCCGGGGCGTTACAACACTCCTCCACTAACAAGAGATCTCGTCCCGAGATCTTAGGACCGAGACGGAAGGGAAAAAGGATGAGGTGAAGCAAGAACTCAAGAGAAGAAGCAAAGAATTGAAAGCACTCGAAAAGAAGAGAGGAACGACGAGAATAACGAGAATCGAAAACTCACGGGATCAGAAATACCATGAAACCACTCTGGTTAGGACGAGAGAAGAAACGAATAAGACTGAAAGGATTTAGGCAGCACTCCTGCTGAAAATGGAAGGATTAGAACATGAACTTGAGAGGATGGAATGGTACTTGATGAAGACATGAAACAAAAACCTCCGGAAAGAATTGAAATAATGGAATGAAAAGAATTTAGAAGGAATGAATGAACGAAGTTGTTGAGAAAATCAACAACGAAAGAATAAGCTTGTTGTGGAATTATGGATAACCTCTCAAAATTATGAGGTGATAACCAACCACAAGCAGAAAAGATTAAATAGCTGAGGAGAACGAAGAAATGCAAAACTCCGCTTCAAAAGAATACAGAGATTTAATTGCACTTCGAGACTCAAGAAGAAAGATACTTGAACTCCACCAACAAGAATCTTGATGAACTCTTGAAGAATGAATTAAATCATGAAGAACCACCGTGAAGAACTCCGGTAACAAAAGGATGATGAGATACAATTGGAGGATGGAAAGAATAAGGATTAAGTCTTGCGGTGATTTAGTTGGAGCATCGCGACGATAATGGCTGAGGAAATTGAACTCCGGAAAAGAAAATATGAAAAACACTTTGAACCGAGAGATTATTTATGATGAACAATCTCCGAAGGAAGGAATTAATCAACTTGATGAAAGAGAATAAGACTTACGTTATGCTTATCCTCCACCAATTAAATTGATGCGAAGCAATGGATTTTGCATATTACTTATTCTTCTTGAAAAGGATTAAGGGGGGGCACCAAACTTGAGAAAATCTTCATGAACCACCGGTAGGATTCGAAAGAACGAATGAATTAAAGTGATAATCAAGGAAAAAGGAATCTGAAGGAATCACCGTAAGAATTCGAGAATAACTGACGAAAAAGAAATAATCACCGGAAGAATTAGAAGGAACAAATATGTTAGAGGGGATTTAGATGCAAAAGAACAAAGAGATCATGAGTTGAATAAAGAACACGTGAACGAAGCACCGGGATAATTGGATAACGGTAGCTGAAATGTGAGGACGAAGAATTCTTCTGGAACGATGGCCTCCGATGAAAAGAAATGGGAAAACAACTTCTGACATACTCCGGATGGTTAAGAAAGAATATCTGACAAACGGAATAATATGAGAGGATAACATGAAGCTAGAACCATGAAACTTCAAGAGAACGGGCAAGATTTAGAGAAACTCTTCTTCGATCTTCAAGAAAAACGACGGGAAACACCACCAAAATTACTGAGATACTCCGGGAGAATGAAAAGTGAAGGGGTTGAGCCCACAATGAAATGATTTGAAATCGATCTTGGAAAAGGCATGTGACTGATGAAATTCATTCGTACGTCACACTTGAAAAGAATTATGAATGGCTCCGGGGGAATTAGAAGAGTCAGGTAAGATCCTGGGAAAAGACATGTGGGTTAGGGCCCACTGAAATAGAACACCGTTGGAAAGGGATGTTGAACAGATAGATGATGCACCGGAACAATTGAAATATTTGGATGAGGTGACAACCTCGAATTAATTAGAACACAGGCGAATCTCCTGAGATGTCTTGAGCACTCCGGAAGGATAAACTGGCAAGAGGCGAACGAGCAAATGGAAATATTTGAGTTGAGGGACAGAATACGATCGACAACGAAAAACTTGAATTGGATCCACCGGAAAAAGAAAGGGATGAAGAATGACGAACGAGACGAGAATTCACAGGTTGAAATAATTGAGGGAAGATTGAAGAGGCTCCACACGAATGGAATTGATGGTCGGAAGAAACTCGAACTCCGGGAATAATAGGGTGGGAGGGCGGGAAAACAAAGACTACTTGGAAGGGGGAACCGACGAATATCTTGAAGAGAAAACACCGGTTGAAATCATTGAGGAAAGAAAGAAAAGACTTCGCACGAGTAGAATGGATACTCGACACGGACTCGGTTCGAGAAGAAGAACAGGAGGGCGGGTGGGAAAAGAAAACAACTGAGGATTGAACTTGGCAAAGATGAAGAGGCTCGAGTCGACTTGACAAGAAATGCACCGGACAAAAGAGGATGGACAACTCACGACACTAACCACGTGATCCTAAAGAAAAATTTGAACGGGAAGAGGAGTAATTCAAAACACCTACGTCAAGATTCCTCACCAGAGCGACGAAGGGGCAGAGGAGTAAAAAGAATTCCTACTCTCCGATATAACTAAACTCCGAAAATAGTTTTTCTAGACTCGACATCGGCCAAACTACATGATCAATCAAGGGGGGCTCCTAGGGTCGGTCGAGGCTCTGATACCAACTTGTCACGCCCAAGATGCGACCCTATCCTAAAGGAACTTGATGGTCCCACCAAGGATAGAAGCGCATCTTGAAGACGCTTTTGCAAGGTGGATATCATTACATCAACATTACATAATGCATAGGGATACATACATAAGGCACGAGTGCCACAAGAATACATCAACATCATATACAAGATCAACATCCGACTACGGATGAAACATAAACAGAAGCTCAAATGACATCCACCCTCCTAGCCCAGGCTGCCGACCTGGAACCTATCCCCTGATCGAAGAAGAAGCAGAAGAACTCCAACACAAGCAAACATCGCTCTCGCGTCATGATCATGGCAAACCTGTACCAGCAACTGTTGGTGTAGTAATCTGTGAGCCACGAGGACTCAGCAATCCCATTACCATGGGTATCAAGACTAGCAAAGCTAAATGGGAAAGGAAGGGGTAAAGTGGTGAGGTTGCAGCAGCGGCTAAGCATATATGGTGGCTAACCAACGCAAATAAGAGCGAGAAGAGAGCAAGCGGAACGGTCGTCAACTAGTAATGATCAAGAAGTGATCCTGAACTCCTACTTACGTCAGACATAACCCAGAAACCGTGTTCTCCTCTCGATCAACCCCGAAAAGAGACACTTAAGGTTACACACACGGTTGGCGTATTTTAGAAGAGTTTGCTTCAAGTTTACTACAACCGGATATTAAAAAAATTCCCATCTGCCACATAACCGCGGGCACGGCTCTCGAAAGTTTATACCCTGCAGGGGTGTCCCAACTTAGCCCATGATAAGCTCTCGCGATCAACGAAGGATATTCCTTCTCCCCGGGAAGACCCGATCAGTCTCGGAATCCCGGCTACAAAACATTTCGACAGCAATAAAACAAGACCAACAAAGCCGCCCGATGCGCCGACAATCCCGATAGGAGCTGCACATATCTCGTTCTCAGGGCAACACCGGATGAGACAGGCTACGAGTAAAACCAAGCCTCGAGTTTCCCCGTGGTGGCCCCACAGGCGGCTCGGTTCGAACCAACACTTAGAGAAGCACTGGCCCGGGGGGGAGGCTAAATAAAGATGACCCTTGGGCTCCGGAAACCCAAGGGAAAAAGGGGTAGGTGAGGCAAATGGTAAAACCAAGGTTGGGCCTTGCTGGAGGAGTCTTATTCAAAGCGAACTGTCAAGGGGGTCCCATAAATCACCCGACCGCGTTAGGGACGCAAAATCCGGGAACATAATACCGATATGACGGAAACTAGGGCGGCAAGAGTGGAACAAAACACCAGGCATAAGGCCGAGCCTTCCACCCTTTACCAAGTATATAGATGCATTAATAATATAAGAGATATTGTGATATCCCAACCAAAAACCTGTCCACCATGGAGCAATCTTCATCTTCACCTGCAACTAGCAACGCTATAAGAGGGGCTGAGCAAAGCGGTAACATAGCCAAACAACGGTTTTCTAGGAAGGGTGACAAAGGTTAGAGGCTGACATGGCAAATTGGGAGGCTTGAGCAGCAAGTGATAGGTAGCGCAACATAGCGAAAGAACGAAGCAACTAGCATAGCAATGATAGTAATGAGATCCAGGGTAGCGGTCATCTTGCCTGAAATCCCGCAAGGAAGAAGAACGAGTCCATGAAGAAGACGAACGGATGAAGCCGAACCAAGCGTGACGAACGAATCCTAACGATCGCATAGCAAAACAGAACTAACAAGAAGAAGCACACAACATAGTAAACACACCACACATGAACAAGGCATGATGCACAAACAAGCATGATGCATGACAAGAGTACATGAAGCTACTCATGGCAAGAGATGATGCAAATAAGAGCAGTACATCAAAACAAGTTTAAATGAGGCCGGAAACAACATAGAACAATCCCGGTAAGTCCTCATATGCAAATTTCGAAATTGGTCCAGATCTGAATAAACCTTATGTTAAAGTTTTTATACAGCAACTTAAGATGCACCATGATGATCTACACGAAATTCTAGTCAAGTTACACATAAAGTTCATTTAATTCGGAGCTACGGCCTAGAAGATATGAGCAAAACAAGATAAGCATGGCATTGATGCAAAATGCATCCAAACATCAAGCAAACACCTCAAAACAAGTATGCAACATGATAATATGAAACTACATGCAAAATCAAGAAAGTTTCATATAGAGCACACTCAAAACGGAGCAACGGTTCAACACATACACCCTATACAAGTCATGACAACAATCTGTCCATAACAGCAAGTAGGCATAATGCAAGCATCAAAACAATATGCTACAGCACCTCAATATGAAAACAAAAGGCATGGGAAAGAAGTACAGGTAAAGCACGACAAAACATGAACACTGAGCCATCTCCAGAAATCACTAGAACATGCTCAAAAGGACATGGCAAGATTGCAAATAATAACAGTTCAGACTTAGCAGAAAATAACATCAGGTTGCAATGTTTAGAGCTATCAAACAACCTGTTACAGGAACTTATCATGGCAAACAAAGGCATGGAATGAATCTACTAATTGCATAGAACAAAAGTCCTTTACTGACCAGGAGCCAAAAAGGATCAGAAAATATGATGGCACCCATGTAAACATAGCAAGTTATATTACAGATTCATACATGGCAGGAACAACAATAAGTAGGCATGTTGGTGAGCTTGAACCACTCACCACAGAGCAATACATGGCATGGCAAGGCAAGTCAAAGTACGAAGACATGGTATAGAAGCTATACATGGCAAGAACAACATCATAGCATACACGGATCAACTACAACAACCTTGGCAAAATTGAATAACATGTAAACAACCTGCCAGGAAACATTTTATAGCAAAAGTAGAGCTGGATTGACTTAACCTATGGCACTCCATAATTGCAAACAAGGGCATGGATGGATAGAGAATAACCATATTTTAAAAATATCCTTACTGAAGTATCTCAAAATAAGCATGGATCTCCCGGTAACATCAAGTTTACATGGCATAACAATATCAACAGAACAGGGGCTGAAATCAGCAACATCATGAAGCCTAGTTTGCATGCTTGTGCTAGTTACCACAGAGATCACAAAAATACATGGCATACACCCCTGTAAAGATGGCATGGCATAGTACAAAACACATGTAGGACTCAAGTTCATAGGGTGCACACATCAATCATGGCAAAAATGACAAAAGTGCATGTTCTGATAAGAATCTTAAACTAACATCACATAGCCCTCTTCTAACAGAATTTTGGGCATCAAGATGTGCTCAAAATAAAATGATGCAATGGCGTGAAATGAGGTACTCGTCGAGGCGAACAATTTGACATATTACACGCAAGAAACGGAGCAATATGCAGAGAGTTATGGCATGATGAATATGGCATGATAATGTTGAAATAACTCGGGACTTAGAGGAAAAATCACCTCCCAGATCTGGATCTAGGGTTCTTCGTGGGCACGCGAACCGAGGCGGACGGAGTTCGCCGGAGAACACGCCGGAGAGGGAGAGGATGGCGGCCGGAGGGAGGAGCGCGGCGCCGGTCGTCGGAGGCGGGCGCGCCGGCACAAGGCGGCGCGGTTGTCACAGCCCTAGAGCTTGCTTGTAACTAGTGGCAATGCATCCATGCATCATGTTTACAATGCATCCATGCATCATGTTTAATTTTCATGAAATTTGAAATGGGGATGACAAACCCTGGAACTAAATGAAATGCATTTAGGATCAAAATAAAAATATTCTCAATGAACCCAAAATACTCTTCAGAAAAGTTCATTATTTTTGGATTGGTCTAGAACCTCTCCCAAAAATGGTGCACATTTTCCTAGGCCATTCTGGATTTTTGAATTAAATCATTACTTAATTGCATTTGGGCATTTAAATACTATAAAATATTTCAAATGCTCAAATAATCCTAAACTGAAATGTTTACTGTAGGATATATTTCCAACAGTGGTCATGAGCAGTTGCATGATTTTTGGGATTGATTTAGTATTTTTAATAAAGCCACAAAGCTGCAGAAAAATAGAAAACAGGAATTAAAAGAAAAAGAGAGAGAGAGGAACCGACCTGGCGCACTTACCTGTAGTCGGCCCAGCTTGACCAGCCCAGCCCACCTACCCCGCCGCTCATCGTCTTTCTCTGCCAGTAGGCAGAGGCGAGGCGTGGCACGCGCCCGAGAGCCCCGGCCACCTCCTGCTTACCTGCTCGCCGCTGGAGGCACCCGAGGGTACCACGCACACCCCCGACCCCCTCGTCCTCTCCCCTCTCTCCCTGGACCTCCTTCCCCTCCTCTGCTTTCCGTGTGGCACCACCGAACACACCCGCCGCCGCCGACGAGCACCACCACGGCCACCGGCCTCCACACGCCTCTCTGACGCGCGAAGAAGCTCCACCGCTGACCTATACACCGTCCTCGCCAAGCCACCCGAGTGTACGCGCCCTGCAGCGGCTCCCCGACCTCTTCTTCAAGCTTCGGCTGCCGAGATCGCCGGTGACCGTGTGCCCTCGCCGACGCCTCCCCGAGTACGTCGTCCGCCCCGTTCAAACCTCCGTGAGCTCCTGCCACTAACCCCTCTCTTCCCCGCGTTATTTGCACCATGTAGCCACCGATTCCACCGGAGCCGCGAGCTCGGTTCCGCCGGCCATGGCGCCCGCCGTGCTGTGGCCACCAGCTGCGCTGAGCACGTCACCATGTTCGCCGCCCTCCCAGGAGCCTGCAGCGCCCTTCGGTTTCTCCTCTAGTGCACCGTGGCGTCGATCCCTTCCACGTTCGAACTCCGGCCACCGCGGGTGCGCTCGCCGTCGTCGATTCCGGCGACCACGCGGCCTCCCGTGCGGCTAGCTAGATGCGGGCATGCTCGGGCTACCTTCTGGTGGCTGTCGGGGAAGCTGATCGGACCCACGAACACCTATGGGACCCGCGGACCGAGCCCCTTTCGGTTTGGTGGGGGGCGGAGGTCGCACGAAGAGCAGATCGAGGCGAAGCACACGAGCAGTTTACCCAGCTTCGGAGCTCTCCGGAGAGATAATACTCCTACTGCTGCTTGTCTGATTGTATTGTGTTCTTGCTAGGGAGCGCTGAGAGCTACAAGACCTAGCTTCTCAGGAACCCTGCACACATCGTTCGGGGCCGTTAGTGGAAACCTCGGCCGGACTCCCTGCGGATGGAACCCGAATAGGCGATAAACCTGGACTAGGGACTTGAGTGTTTAGGTAGGCTGTGGCCGACACCCACGTTGGGCTTCCGCTTGAAGGTTGCCGAGTACATGTCATGTAATCGGCGGTAAGTGGTGAGAGCGTGTGTGAAGAAGTACACCCCTGCAGGGTTAATATGATCTATCCGAATAGCCGTGTCCGCGGAAAAAGACTTCTGGGTTGCCTATATCAGTTCATAGACAAGTGAAAGTGGATACTCTAAAATGCGCAAGATAAGCGTGAGTGCTATGGATGGGTTCTCGTAGGGAGATGGGAGCGGGTCCATAGTGGTGTATTGATATGGTGAATATGTGGACTTGTGTGCGCCACCTCAAAAGAGTTACTTGCAGTCGTAGTTCAGGATAGCCACCGAGTCAAAGCTGGCTTGCTGCAGTCAAACTCCACCACCCCCTTTGTTGATAATGATGCATATGTAGTTAGTTCTGATGTAAGTCTTGCTTAGTACGTTTGTACTCACGTTTTCTTATTTTATGTTTTGAGAGAGACTTGGTCTCGCTAGTAGTTCCGCTTGGACTTGACGTTTAGCTTGTTACCTCAGCTACGATCTTGTGCCCTCGGCAGATCTGGTAGATAGTCGGGCTTCTCAGCCTTTTTCATTTATAGTTATGCGTACTCGAGACATGTTTAGCTTCCACTTGTGCTTTGACTTGTATGCTCTGAGTGTTGGGTCATGGGACCCATGTTTGTAATATCTCGCTCCTCGGAGCCTAATGAATAAATATTTGAGTCGTAGAGTTATGTTGTGATGCCATGTTGTGTTTACACATATTGAGCATATTGTGTGTATGTTTGAAATGCTTGGTATGTGTGGGATCCGACAATCTAGTTGTTTATCCTTGGCAGCCTCTCATATGGGGAAATGTAGTCTAGTGCTTCCTAGCGATAGTAGTCCGCTTCTGCCGGTTCACGAGTCCTGCTAGCCCAGCACTCTACCCTTGGACACTTGTGGCGGCATGTGTTTCACGCCGTTCCTATGTCTGTCCCTTCGGGAAATGTCGCGGTGATATTCGAGTCCTGCCTAGCTGCTACAGCCGGGTGCGGAGTCCTGTTAGCCAGTGCTACAGCCCAATTCATACGTTGATGACCGACATGCTCGATGTGATTCATGTATGCTGTCCCCATGGGTTAGCGCCGCTTTGGGTTCACGACTAGCCATGTCGGCCCGGGTTCTCTGCCATATGGATGCTAGCGACACTATCATATCGTGAGCCAAAAGGCATAAACGGTCCCGAGCCATGGTAAGGCGACACCGTGGGAATACCGTGCGTGAGGCGCAAAGTGATATGAGGTGTTACCGGCTAGATCGATGTGACTTGGAACCGGGGTCTGACAGCGTTGGTATCGAGCTGTTGCTCAGAGGATTACCAAGCCAAACTGGTCGAAGTTGTGTCTAGAAATGCTTTAGTTATGTAAGGGAATTGATTGTGGAAGGGAACGTAAGGCTCTTTTTACTCCTTATACCTCATGGCCCTCTGATCTGAGTCAACCTCTTCTCTTCTACGGGGTTTAAGAACTAGGCTTCTCATCTATCTATCAGGATGACGTGTTACTAATCCATAGACCTTTAAGATTGTTGGATTTAAGCCCCAGTTCAGTTCCTTCTATTTCTGTATGATAACTGTTGATCTCGGAACCTTGATATTGTGATGTTGAGTGGTTATGCCACCATTTTTGCAGGATGTCTCAAATCATTTTGAGCATTTAGAGTCGTTATGCTATCCGAGTCATCCCAGGTCTCTAAATAGTCTGATGCATTTGCAAATCCTTTCTTTCCATTCCCGATGTCCTTCATGGTCAGAATAAGCACACTAACCGGTGCGTTGAGGTAATTTATTGCCTTGACATAGATGTTGGAGCTATTATTATGACCCTAGGTGTTTTAGGGAGTCACCTAGTAAGCTAGCCATGCTTTATATTCCTAGTGTGATGATTCTGGCCATCATTCTCGAAAGCACCCCGTGATGCAATTTAGTTAGTAGGTATTCTAGTCATGGGTTCTTGAACCCGAGATTCACCCTACTTACCTCATGTTGATAGTAATTGCTAGCTGCTTTAGGATATTAGTAACCTTGTGATAGTCCTCGAGGTCCATGGTATATCCTTCTTCCAAATACCATGAACCACTTATGGCAGAAGTTTGTTGGATCAAAAGATCACAACAGAAGTGGCCTCGATGAGTTCTCCATCCTATTTGTGACTCGGCCAGTTCTACCTTCTCTGCATGGGTTATCCGGGAGAAATGTTGAGCTTTGCTCGATATACTAATCCATGCCTCCACAACTTGAAAAGTTATATGTTCCTTTGAGTTGTTCCTCCTTAGTTGTATCCCGACCATCCTCTATCAGTTGAAAACCAAGAGTATGTGTGCATTCGTTTATCGATGCCTATTATCCTTGTGGTCCGACAAGCCATTCTATTTCGGAATGACTAGGAGAAACAAACTCCAGTACCTCATCCATTTCCAGGATTGGGTCAAAGTAGTTGTATCCCGCAGATCAAAGTGCCCATCCAGCTTTTGATTCTGTTCTATCCTGAAGTATTACCCACTTTATGTCATGAGCGTCATGAGAATTGCACCTTCTCTTATGAATTCTTGACGCAGTGATACTTCTCGCCATCATTGTTCATTCCTCGGTCCCGAGTTGTTGTAACCGGAATGCCGACAAGTGAATTGTGATGTGTGAAATCAATACTCTGAGCAACTCGTTGCTTGGTAGTTAATGGGCAATATCCTCATTCTTAGCGTGTTGGTTATTAAATCATCATCCTAAGATTGAGCGTGCTACCTAGTCCTTATTTCTGGTGCACACTTCGATTGCTGAGTTAGGATCTTGTCAAGTCCTCACTCATTTGATCATATCGTCTTGCCCTCAAAAGCAAGATTGTTCTCGAGCTTAGTAACATATCGGTGGTTCGTGACTTTCCAAATATCTTCTTGGAAGTGTTACCAGGTTGTCACCTGACCGCTATGTTGAGCTCGTGATTAAGTTGGTTTTCCTCTAAACCACCCTTTCTCCAAGAATCTGTGTTGGATATCCCTGAGCTAGTTGGTTAAGCTAGACAACAACTTGGAGAGTTGGAAGATAAAAGCTTGCCTAACTTAGTTCGTTCCAAAGGGATATTCTTGTGTAGTGTGTGTTGAAGAAAGATGATATCTTCATCGATTGGTCCCTGTGATCAGTTGCTGGACCTATTGTCTTATCAATCCTTTGATTTGATTATGGGCTATCGTCAAATCAAATCAGAACCAACGATGTTCGTAATGTTGTCTTACTCGTGGTTGATCCCTCGAGCATACACCATTAATACTTTTGGTCTGACCAATACTATCACCGTGTTCACATGATGGTGGAAGTCCAGTGATATGGAAATTTCGATGAGTTGTTGTTGAGCCCATCAGCAGCATTTTGTCTCCCCCATGAGTCATGTTGAACATCAACCTAGTGTTGGAAACTTTGTAAGCATTACCTTCGTTCTTCGTTCATGAAGCCTATGTTTGGATGAAAGAAGTGACTTCCTCTAATTCACGTGCATTTATTGTAAGTTGTCGCCGTGGATCCGAGAAAGTTTGTTTTTGCTTCCTCTGGAACCACCCCAAGTCAGTCATGCACGTGCGAAGTATTCTATGGTCTGATAGACTGATCATCTTCATTCCATATGAATTCCATAGCACACCAAGCCACTGATTGATTTGTTCAAGGAGAAGAAGTTCCTTCTTAAAACCGCGGCTTATACAAGGACTTCGATATCCTCGATGATGGTTCCCCACCTGAGCTCGGTAGTGTTTTATGATAAGACTACTATGTGGTCATTCTTGTCTTGGACAACATGCTCACATGTATGTAGCAGAACCAGCTCATGTTTTGGAGCTTGCTATCGTAGTTCATTTCCCGAGAATCTCGCAATGTCATCTCGTCGATTTGTGTTGCAAACTCTCATTTTTCTTTCTAGACTTGATGAGTCTGGATTATCCTGACACCAGCCAGATCTGAATCTCAGGCAGATATGATGGTTGGAACATTCCAACAGTTGCATTTCATTCCTAGCTTGCACCGTCCTTGTGCCATTTCACTACGGGCTGCCTTCCTAGTAATTCTTGTTCAGGGTCATCCTCAAAAGTGGACTTACCATGGGTCCCATCCATTTCTGATGATAAGCAAAATCATCCATTGCGTTGTCTTCAACAAGGTAGTCCATACCATCCATTCTAGCCCGGGTGTGTCGTTCTTCCGAACCCCTTCAAACGATCGTTTGTGATTGCCTTAGGCTGGTATAAAGAGTCTCAATGATTTCTAAATCAAAAGTAATTCTTTCTACCACTTCAGGGAATAATCCTACGAGTCACCTCCTCTAGGGTTCCCCGTAATAGAATCGTGGTAATTATCTCCTCGCTACTTGAACCATCCGCCATCTTCTTAAGCGTGGACTAGTTGCCTACCGAATCGAACTTCACCATCCGTTACTTTCCATCCATCTTGATGTATGTTTTGTGTCCCAACTCAAGAGATGTTTCAAGGCCTCACTCCATGAGTTGATTCGGAGTGCTTGACCTCCGACGAGATCAATTCCTGTGGAGTTTCTTTCTGTCGTCGCCGTGTTGGATGAAGTTCTCAAAGCAAGACGTCGAGATCAAGATGATGCAATGAATCAACATCCTCGAGAAAGACATCTGGATCGTGAAGTTTGTGCTAGCTTGTGCCCCCTCTGTCTTCTTACCACACGTCTTGAATCTCGGGACGAGATTCTTGTTTAGTGAGGGTGAGTTGTCACAGCCCTAGAGCTTGCTTGTAACTAGTGGCAATGCATCCATGCATCATGTTTACAATGCATCCATGCATCATGTTTAATTTTCATGAAATTTGAAATGGGGATGACAAACCCTGGCACTAAATGAAATGCATTTAGGATCAAAATAAAAATATTCTCAATGAACCCAAAATGCTCTTCAGAAAAGTTCATTATTTTTGGATTGGTCTAGAACCTCTCCCAAAAATGGTGCACATTTTCCTAGGCCATTATGGATTTTTGAATTAAATCATTACTTAATTGCATTTGGGCATTTAAATACTATAAAATATTTTAAATGCTCAAATAATCTAAACTGAAATGTTTCTTGTAGGATATATTTCCAACAATGGTCATGAGCAGTTGCATAATTTTTGGGATTGATTTAGTATTTTAATAAAGCCACAAAGCTGCAGTAAAAATATAAAACATGAATTAAAAAAAAAGAGAGAGAGGAACCGACTGGCCCACTTACCTGTGAGCGGCCCAGCTTGACCAGCCCAACCCACCTACCCCGCCGCTCATCGTCTTCCTCTCGCCGGTGGGTAGAGGCGAGGCGTGCCGCGCCGAGAGCCCGGCCACCTCCCGCTTACGTGCTGCTTGTTGGAGGCACCCGAGGGTGCCACGCACACCCCCCTACCCCCTCGTCCTCTCCCCTCTCTCTCTGGACCTCCTTCCCCTCCTCTGCTTTCCGTGTGGCACCACCGAACACACCCGCCGCCGCCGACGAGCACCACCACGGCCACCGGCCTCCACACGCCTCTCTGACGCGCCAAGAAGCTCCGCCGCTGACCTATACACCGTCCCCGCCAAGCCACCCGAGCGTACGCGCCCTGCAGCGGCTCCCCGACCTCTTCTTCAAGCTTCGGCTGCCGAGATCGCCGGCGACCGTGTGCCCTCGCCGACGCCTCCCCGAGTACGTCGTCCGCCCCGTTCAAACCTCCGTGAGCTCCTGCCACTAACCCCTCTCTTCCCCGCGTTATTTGCACCATGTAGCCACCGATTCCACCGGAGCCGCAAGCTCGATTCCGCCGGCCATGGCGCCGCCGTGGCCAGGGCCACCCCAGCTTGCGCCTGAGCACGTCACCATGTTCGCCGCCCTCCCATGAGCCCGCAGCACCCTTCGGTTTCTCCTCTAGTGCACCGTGGCGTCGATCCCTTCCAGGTCCGAACTCCGGCCACCGCGGGTGCGCTCGTCGTCGTCGATTCCGGCGTCCACGCGGCCTCCCGTGCGGCTAGCTAGATGCGGGCATGCTCGGGCTACCTTCTGGTGGCTGTCGGGGAAGCTGATCGGACCCACGAACACCTATGGGACCGGCGGACCGAGCCCCTTTCGGTTCGGTGGGGGGCGGAGGTCGCACGAAGAGCAGATCGAGACGAAGCACACGAGCAGTTTACCCAGCGGAGCTCTCGGGAGATAATACTCCTCTGCTGCTTATGCGATTGTATTGTGTTCTTGCTAGGGAGCGCCGAGAGCTACAAGACCTAACCAGTGTTCTCTGGTTTGAATGAACCAACCCCCCCTTTTCTCGTTAGCATGGGCCTCCTTTTATATGCTCAAGGGGTCTCCGATAGGTGCAGCGTGAACAAGGGCAAAAGCAAAAAGGAGTCGTGGTTGGTACAGCTACTTGTACGAGTGTATCATACCTAACCCGACGGCGGGGACAAAAGCATTAAATGCCCGTCTAAGTCGACTAAACGATGCGAAAAGGGACCGTCGGGCGCCACCGTTTGCCACGATGGCAATCTTGTCGGCGCCGCTTACCACCACGCTCCGCTGGCCGCTGGCGTCTTGCCAGCAGCGCTGGAAAGGTCCCATGGCGACACGTTGGTGGATGTTACGGGCGCGAGAGCGGAGTGGTAGTCGCATGACAAGCGCCTTGCCGCGGTTGTTGCCTGTCGCGTCTGGAAGCTTGTCGCTCACCGGGCCTTCGGCAAGCTCCTCTTGCCGGGGCCTTGTCTTCTAGGTGCCTTGAGTGGCCTTCCCGGCAAGCTCCTCTTGCCGGGGCCTTGTCTCCTTGGCTTAAATACTTTGTTCTTGAATGGATCCAAAGGAAACACGGAGGATCTTGGTGGTCACCTGGCAAGCCTTGCCGCGGGGTGCTGCGACTGCCCGTGCACGAGTTCGGGATACTAGGGTACCCCTACTCTAGTACACCGACAGTAGCCCGGGCTGGGCCACACCGGCGCCGAAGCTGTTGGGCCAGGCCCAAAAGCAGTCATGGGCGCGCTGCGCCTTGATTACGCCGTAACTCACTCCGGTCCCTACGCCCTCCACGAGCACGCGCATCGATTGCGGCGTCGTGGGAGAGATCGTGGGGGTTTCTTTATTCGAAAGCGGGCGTCCGCTCCCCCCTCTTTATAAGCGGAGAAGCAGGGCAGTCCGCCCACCTTGCCGCTTGTTGTCCAATCTCGAAAAAACCACCTTCTCCCCCTTCTTCCCAAGTGCGAAGAGAGCAGGCGCTCACCCCATCGCCACCAGTACCACCGCGCCGTCGGTCTCCCCACCGCCTCCGCCATGGCTCTGAAAGCCGACAAGGGAAAGGCGTGAAATCGGCCGGCGTGGCGGCTCATGGCTGCGAAAAAAGCGGGCCATCTCCCCCAGCTCGCCGCAAGGGAGCTGAGGAGAATACTACCTCTTACAGTCGGCGGAGGCGGCGCATCCGCGCGCGAAGAGTACTCCCGGCCGCTGCTTGAACTAGCCCCAACTGGGTACCCTTTCTTCGCCTTTGTTCTTCTATTGCGGGCTCTGCCCGCCCTTCTCTAATTTTTCTGCGATATCGCATGAACACCTACGGGTTCCGCCTCCTTGACTTCACCCCAATGCTGTCACGACAATGGCAGTTTCGCACATCTTTGCGAAAATTTTGTCGAGTCCACCCAAGCGTAGCCCTTTTCCGCCACTTCTTCATGCCTCGAGTTGAGAGAGGAGAGACCCTTCTTAGGAGGAATCGCTTGGATCTCAAGGATCGGCAAGAAAGAAGCTTATCTGGAAGGAGAGCTCATGAAAAGTGGGAAGAGTGGAGGGCAGATTGGTGTTGGATTGTGAGGAGAACCCGCAGCCCTTACCGCTCAGCGCCAAACCCCAATAGTCTGCGCGGCAACAATTGGAGCAACTTGGCGCGGAAGATGCTAGATTGAAGATTGCCGTCACCGGATCCTGCGCCTCGGGCTTGCCGGACTCACTTTATGGCGCCGTTGGAGCAGATTTTCCGCCGCGCCGCGCCGCCTTTGCAGGAGAGGAGGAGACCTGCTTGGGAGTTCTAGAATGCGGCGGATATCATGAGGCTGCGCCGGGCCTCAACTTCAATTTCACCGTCTTGGAGTTGGATCACGATGCTCTGGAGCTGTTCAAGCCGACCATGATCATCCCGAATGGTTCAGGTTGCGAGGAGTCGTTCCATTGTGCAACAATTCCTCGCTCGACCGCATCCGTGCAATGATGCCGTTGTGCGACTCGCATGGAATTGTTCCAACCTGGCAAGAAACTGCGGATGGCGTCGTGCGGGTGTTCTTGACAGCTTGGAAGAAGTGCCGATCCGCTCCGATGAGCGAAGGGCCTCACCATAACACCACCGATGATGAGATGCAGCGCGCCGCCACCAGAATTGGAAGAAGCGGCAGCTGCTGCCGCTGGCGTAGTTTGGATTCACCATGGAGGAGGCAGAGGCAGCGAGGCGGCAAGCCTTGTCGGCGAAGGGAGTTTGCCGGCGGAGGAGCTTGCGAACCTGAAGCCGAGTCGGCGAGCCCGCCGAGGGTGCCTCCTCCCACCATCTAGCAGCTTGCATGGCCGGAGCCCCAGCTCCACCAAGAAGGCGTCTCCGCAAGGCTGGAGGCAAGCAGAAGCGGCAGAGGCAGGCTAACAGCCGCCGGCCTTGCGTGCAGCAGCTCCACAGCGGCAAATCTTGTTGCAGGAGCACCTCACGCTGCTTGCAGCAAGCTGGAGCAGGGCCCTCCCGAGCCACCGCTGCTACTCCTGCCAAGCGGTCAAGGGAACCCACTCCTCGCCTCGCCGCACGGGAGGCGGGCAGTGATCTCTCGCGCTCAGCTCCGGCGAGGAAGAAGAAGAGTAAGCTTGTGTTGTACTTGTATTTCTTCATTTTGTTGCTTTGTCTTGTATCTGATTTGCTTCATTCTGAACTCTTTCCTTTTCAGGGCGCTGGCCCAGGCGTCGAAAGAGCCAAGACCCGGTGGTTGTCATCGAGGCGATCCCCAGCGGCAGCAGGAGGCGCGTCTGAGACCACCTTGCCAGACGGCAACTCTTCCTCAAAGCAGCCCCAGCACAGCCCCAGCGTAAGTATATGGTTTACTTTTGCTGTTGAGCGTACATGGGTGCTCTTTCTTGGCCCGATATCATTTGTTGGTTTGTGTAGGAGCAGAGCAGCCTCACCAAGAGTGCTCGGAAGCCGCTCTGATGTGCCATCTGCGTCGACTACACCGCCAAGGAGGATCCCCGGCAAGGGCGTTCTCCGGCAAGGGAGGCTTCTCCGGCAAGGGCAGTTCTCCGGCAAGGGATAGCGCCAGCGATCCTCCGGTGGTTGAAACCATGGCTGCAGATCCTGGCACAGGTAACCCCCTTGCTTAAAAACTTCCCTTGTGTTCTTCTTCTTCTGATTTTCTTTTTGAACATTTTCTTGACCGTTCTTTCTTTTTTTGGTCGTCGGATCCATCCGCCTTGAGGCCGATGGAGGCGAGGTCGCCAGGCGAGAGGACATCTTGGCGGCAACACCGCGCCGCCGCGCCGCCATTGAGGAAGAAAGTGGCGCCGATGAGCCCGCCGGCGAGAGGCCGCCAAAGCTGCCGCCCAGAAGCTGGCGAGGTCCGTGATCGCCAGCCCCGAGGCGCGAGGCGCCAGGCGCTACACCGACCGCCGATCCTCCGCCGCTGCCGCAGCGCCGGGCTCGAAGAGCCCCGGCCAGCGCCTATTTGTAGGCGGCGATGGCGTCTTCATCAAGCTTCCACAGGCGTCGAGCTCCGGGGTGCGGTCGAAGGAGAAACCTTTGACGAAGAGCTGCTCGCCTCTGCTGGGTGACCTGGTCGTGCGCCAAGCAGCAAGCAGCGGCGAAGTCGAGGAGGAGCAGCATTGCGGAAGCTTCTTCGCTCTACCGCACCCAACAAGCCAAGGTGGAATCCGGAAGCGCTTGTCGCGGCGGGAAGCAGAACATAGAGAAAGCGGAGGAGCTCACGGGGCATCAATCGGGATGCTCTCCGGTCCTTGGCGGAGGCGCGGAGCAAATCGTTGAAGCGCCAAAGCCTTCATCCTCGAGAAGGCTGAGGTTGAAGAACAACAACGGCTTGCCGCCGAGAGGCTGTCTGCGCAAGAAGGCAAGCTGGCGCGCGGAAGATAAATCTTGACAGCCATGAGGAGGAGATCGCCGCTCGCGAGCAAACATTTGGCGGTGCCCTCAAGGAAGCAAAGGACGCCGCCGCAGCTGCTGAGGCCGCCAAGAAGGAGTTGGAGACGAAGGTGACGCAGTTGGAGGCCAATCTCCAGAAGAGCAGCGAGGAGCTTGCTGCACTCAAGCATGAGAGCGAGAAGGATGCCTACACTCTTGGCGAGCTGCAGGGCCATCTCGCCGAGAGGAGCAAGGAGCTCAGCGCCGTCAAGGACTCCAAGGCAGATCTCGAGCTTAAGCTGACTACTTTGATGCAGAGCGGTGGGCCAGGCGCCAAGGAGGCGGGAGGTGGCCTTGTTGGAGAAGATCAAGGCCGGCGAGGCGCTGGCTGGCAGTCTCTGCCGCCAGAGCACCTTCGAGAGAATGTGGAGCCTTTGGACCGAGGTCTCGTGAATATTGCCGCCGCCATCGACAGGAGCTGGCGGAGGCTGGGGATGGTGGATCTCGGATATTCCTCCGATGAGCACCTCAACCCAGCGCCAAGCTCAGCTTGTTCTTCAAAGGCGTGGTGGCGACTCTCCAACGACTCCGGAAAGAGATCCCAAAGCAGGCTGGCCGGCGAGTCGCGCCCGGATCTGTCGCGGGAGCTCTTCAAAGGTGCCGATGAAGGTGGCCTTCCGCAATCTAGGCCTCGGCTTCACCGCGTCCTCAAGTCCTTGCTGCGGATCTTGATGTGGGCGCTCAAGACCCTTATCGCACCATTGTGGACAGGATGGCGGGATCAAGAGGGTTGATGGCGACCGCGTAGATTAGGCCGCCCATTTTATCTTTTCCTTGTCGCTGCTGGTCATGTTATGAAAACAATCTATTAGAGCTACGACAAGCTATCTTGTAATATAACTCTATTTTGGGTAGTAATTGCTATGTTATTTCCTTTACTTGATTCCTTCCTTTGTATGTTTTTGCCCTTACGCTTTTAGGGAACTTGTCGGCGCAGGCACCTTCGCCGTGGCTGAAGTGCGAACGTTAGCAGCTTCTTTGGCGGTGCGCTTCGACAAGCAACCTTATGCAACTAGTTGCAGCTCACTTAAGTTGTTGGCGGAATCGAAACAAAGTAAGGCGCAACTAGCTACTGAGTTGGTTCCTCGGCGCATAGGTTTTCCATTCAAAGCACGGTCGTTCGAGGAAGATAACTTAAAACTTAAAAGCTGATTGCTCAAAATTTAGCAACTTAGCTTTTACGTAGTTTACTTCGGTAAGGCGAAACTTCCTTGGCGACGCTTGGTCCACACCATTATCTTCTCCTTCCCCGGCAAACTTGTGTGCGAGGAACCTTCCTTTCTTTGAGAAGAGAAAGAGAGAAAATAAAATTATGGAGCCTCATGGCTCGTTATTGCTTACCGGGTGTAGGTGCTGCACAAAGTGTCAGATAACCCATGCAATAAAATGATGAAAGCATGAAATTGACAAGTTGTGCGAAACACATGAGCTTTACTTATGCACGGGATCTGCGCCCGGCTTTGTACAAAGGATTACATGCAACATCGGCAAGACTTGTACAAAAGGTGGTTGCCGGAACAGGTTCCGGCAACCGCCCTACGGGTAAAACTTACGAAGATGCTCGATGTTCCAGGAGTTGCTCACCAGAATGCCATCTTCGGTCTCAAGGCGGACAGCTCCAGGCCTAGTGACTTGTTTCACCCGATAAGGGCCTTCCCACTTCGGCGTCAACTTGTTGGAATTCTTGGCGGACTGAACGCGCCGAAGAACAAGGTCGCCTTCCTCGAGACTTGGCATTAACTGCGGCTATGGTAGCGGCGCCAAAGCTTGCTGGTATCGAGCAGCTCGTCTGACAACTGAAGGCGGTCCTCCTCAAGGAGCAGCGCGTCATCTTGTCGCAGCTGCTCTTGCTCAAACTCATCATAAGCAAGCACTCGAGGTGACCCGAATCGAGTTCCGTGGGGAGAACTGCCTCTGCTCCATAGACTAGGCGAAAGGTGTCGGCGGTGGCTCGATTTGGCGTCGTCTGATCGACCAAAGAACCACCGCAGCTCCTCAATCCAGTTTCTTCCGCACTTGTGCAGCCTGTCGAAAGTCTGGTCTTGAGCCCCGCAGCACTTCAGCATTTGCCCTCTCCGCTTGACCGTTACTTCTCGGATGAGCAGCGAAGCGAAGCGGACCTTGGTGCCAAGATCTTGGGCGTGTTGCATGAAGGTGCGACTTCGTGAATTGTGTACCGTTGTCGGTGATGATCTGTTAGGGATCGAAGCGGCAAACAATTGACTGAAGAACTTATTGCTGACCGTGTTGTCACCTTCCTCATCGCTTCCACTTCCGGCCACTTTGTGAACATCGATTACAGCGCACAAGTACTCAAAGCCCCGACAACTTCGGGAAAGGGGCCGAGAATGTCGAGCCCCTGCACCGAAAATGGCGAGGATAAAGGGATTATGCGGAGAGCTTGAGCTGGTTGGTGTATCTGCTTGGAATGGAACCGCACGCTTCACACTTGATTACTTGTGCGATTGCATCCGGAGGGCTGTCGGCCAAAAGAAACCTTGCCGGAATGCTTTGCCGGCAAGTGCTCTTCTTGCCAATGTGTTGACCACATATACCTCCATGTATCTCGCCAACAGCTTGTCCATCTTCCGGTGAATACACTTCAATTTCACACCGTTGAGTCTTCTTTTGTACACAGTGTCTTGTCGACAAACTGGTACATACTTGACTGCCGGGCTACTCTTTACGCTTCTTCTTGCTCTTGGGAAGTTCTCTGCTCACGAAGAAATGGACAATCTCTTTGCGCCCATGTTGGAGCTGCGGCTCGACAACAAGGACTAAAGGCACATCTGCGCTGCGGGAACATCCGCTTCTATGGCAAGAACTGCGGCTCGCCGAGCTTGATGTTCCCGGCAAGCTTGCCGGAGAAAAACTTGTCGGGGCGTCGCTTCAGCGAAACAAACCCTAAGGCTTGTCGGGCAGGCTGCTCCTCAAGACTCTTGGTGTTGATCTTGGGGACCTTCTTGGCGGTGGCCGGGAAGCTCTCGCAGGAAAATAGTCACCAGAAATCAACTTCCTCTTCTTGTTCTGTCCAGTTGATGGCGCTTCTGATCGATTGAGTCAGCTTGAGCACAAAAATCCCTGGTTCCACGTGTAACTTGAGTCGGGCGCACTTTGACGAGCCATGAGCTATATCGCTCGAGCTCTTGGAACATGTTCCATCTGCAGGCCGTCAAAGTGCTCTTCTAGCTTTCTCACTTCATCAACATAGGCTTCCATCAACGGACTCTGATAATCCTTGTTCACTTGGCGGACGACAAGCTGTGAGTCACCCCTGACAATGAGCTTCTTGATCCCAAGGTCTACCGCGATCCTGAGACCGGCAAGCAAACCTTCATACTCTGCAGTATTGTTTGTTGCTTGCTCCTTGGGAAAGTGCATCTGGACTATGTACTTGAGGTGCTCTCCGGTGGGTGCGACAAGCAGCACACCAGCACCGGCGCCTTGCAGCGAGAAGGCACCATCAAAGTACATCAGCCACTCTTTGCTCGCTTCCTTGACGGGGATGCTCGTCTCTGGAATTTCTTCATCTTGTGTTGGCGTCCATTCTGCTATGAACTCTGCCAATGCTCTGCTTTGGATAGTTGAAGTGCTTTCAAACTTGAGGCCAAAGCTTGACAGTTCCAGTGCCCACTCAACAATCCTTCCTGTTGCTACGGATTTTGCAATATCCTCTTCATTGAAAGCGAGTGACGATTGTTATCTCATGTGCTTGGAAGTAATGGCGCAGCTTTCTCGAGGCCATGAGGAAGCCGAAAAGCAATTTCTGCACACGTAGTACCTTGACCTAGCCCCTTGTAGAAGGGAACCGACAAAGTAAACCAGGCGCTGCACCATCCTTTTCGCATCTTCTCACACGCTCACAGAATCCATCCTCGTCGGGACCAGAGCTTGCGGTGAAGCCCCACGCTTGTCGCTGGATGTATACGCCATGGTTGCCGGCTCATCATCCATCTCCTCTCCGCTACTAATGCAGCACTAACCACTTGATTGGTTGCCGCTATATATAGCAGCAACTTCTCTTGTGGCTTAGGTGCGACAAGTATTGGAGTGGAGGACAGGTATCTCTTTAAGTCTGCGGCGCAGCCTCCGCTTCGAGTCCATTTCATTGGACCTTCCTTTTTCAATATTTTGAAAAATGGCAGGGCGCACTCAGCAGACCTAGAGATAAACCTGCTGAGAGCAGCCACGCAACCGGCAAGTCTTCGTACATCCTTGACGTGCTTTGGTGCTTCAATCTGCTCAATGGCCTTGATTTTGTCGGGATTGGCTTCAATTCCCAGAGAGACACGAAGAACCGAGAAGCTTGCGGAGGGACTCCAAACACACACTTCTCGGGGTTGAGCTTGAGGTTGATCTTGCGCAGATTTGCAAGGTTTCATCTAAATCTTGAATCGAGTTGCCTTGTCCTTGCTCTTGACCACTATGTCATCCATGTAGGCTTCTACATTTACGTGTATTTGCGGCTCAAAAGCGTCATGGACTACTCTTGCAAATGTTGAACCAGCATTCTTTAAACCGAAAGGCATCCGTATGAAACAGTATGTGCCACATGGGGTGATGAATGCGGTTTTCTACTCATCCTCTTCGCCATGAAGATCTGATGGTACCGAGTATGCATCAAGAAATGAAAGCAAATCACATTCGCCGTGGAGTCAACAATCGATTGATGCGTGGCAAGGAAATGGGTCTTTGGGACAAGCTTTATTAACATCGGTAAAGTCGATACAAAGCCTCCATTTCCGTTTGCCTTACGCGCGACTACAGGATTGGCCAACCACGTGGGATGGAGCACTCCTCGACAAGGCCTCGCTGCTTCCAATTTCTTGATATCTTCTGCGATGAACTCTTGGCGCTCCGCTTGCTTTCTAACTTTACGCTGACGGGTGCGTGCATGAAGGCAGACAGCTAGGTGGTGCTCAATTACTTTCCGGGAACACCGGGATGTCGACGGTTGCCACGCAAACACGGTGGCGTTAAGCGCAGAAAGCAACGGAAGCGCCTTCCTATTTAGGGTCGAGAGTGGCGCGATGGTGAAGGTACCACCATGCCGTCCTCCTTGGCGGACACCTTCTTGGTCTTTGGTGGAGCTGCCGTCGTCTTCTTACACTTGCCGGTGGAGCTCGATGGTGCGTCCTCGGCGGTAGCGCAGCACCAAGAAGTGCGCTGGCCGGAGTGGGCATCGGAACTCTTGCCGGACTTGGTCTTCTTCTTCCCCGGAGCTTGTGACAAGTGACTTGTTATCTGTTGCATTTGCTGCTTCCAGTAGATCTTGTCGGTGCAGATAAGAGCATCCTTCTGTCGCCAGGACAGAGATGACACTTATCGGGCTGGCATTTTCAACAAGTTGTATGCATAGTGAGAGGCTTCCATGAACTTGGCGAGTGTTGACGGCCAAGTATCCCATTGTAAGGCAATGGAAAATCAGCAACGTCAAAAGTGACTCTCTCATCCACGAAGTTCAACTCGCGCCAAGCGTCACCGCAACGTGATCTTTCCTTTGGCTTGCTCCTTCCCGGATTGATTCCTTGAATGTGCCTGTCTTCGAGCTCGCCATCGAGGATCCGAAGCTTCGGAGTACCGTGGAGGAGATCAGGTTTAAGCCAGCCCGCCGTCAACTAGCATCTTGGTGACCTTGAGGTTGCGGATAGTTGGTGAAACCAACATCGGCAAACACCTACCGCAGATGATGCGATCAGGGTGGTCCTCAATATCAAAGATGATAGGCGTCTTGGACCATTTCGAGGCTTGCGTGACTCGATGGATGGTTCTCGCGCATTGACTTCCCGCATCCACCGCTTGAGTTGGTGGTGTGAAGTATGCGAGAAGCACCACCGTCAACGCACAAGACCTCGTGGCTTTCTCGAACTCCTGCTCATCGCCTCTCATCATCATCCATGTCTTCATCGTCGTCATCATCTTCATCCTTGTCACGGCCGCGAGGAGGTACATCTCCTTGCCGCTGCTTGGCCTTGCTGTGGCGCCCTCCCGGCAGGCGTTTCTTGCTAGGTCCTCCAGCACCTTCCTGAGCCTTCTCCTTGTCGCGCCTTTCGTATTCAGCCTTCTGCGCTCAACAAGCTGCTCGACCTTCTTGCAGCTCGAGGTCATGGCCCTTAGTGCGGTGGATCTTGCAATATCGCTTGTTGGATCCGTCACGCTTGTCGGCGATCGCCACAGCCTTGGCAGTTGGTGTCGCGGCAACCTCCTTGCCGGAGCTACCAACTTTGGCTTTCTTGGTGCCACCTCCGTTGCGGACTGCTCGACAACTAGCACATCTACGCCTTTTTTTTCTTCTGTTGCTCCGCGCGGCTTTTCTTTGCCGGGAGCGGACCCCTCACTATCAGATCCTGCTGCCTCCACATTCTCTCCGGGAGTCTCCTCCCTTCTTCAAAGACGTGCACACTTGTCGGCCGGGGCATATAGCTCCTCGACGCCCTTGATCTTGTACATCGCCATCTCCTATCGCATCCTGCAGTTCAAGACGTTTCGATGGAACGCGCTGATTACCGGGTAGGGTGGACATTTGGGATGTTGTGCCGCACACGGTTGAATCTCTGAATGAACTTGCACAGGGGCTCTCCTTCCTTCTGGGCGAGCAGATGAAGGTCGCTCTCTTGGCCATGAGGTTTGTGGCCACTGTGAAGGCGCCAACAAAGCGATGGCATAGATCCGCCCAAGAGGATATGGAGTTGTCCGCAAGTGCATGAGCCAGATCGACATTGGGCTTGAGTACCGTGGGAAGTAGTTGGCGGGATCTTGTCGTCTCGCCCCGGCAGCTTGCACCGCAATGGTGTAAATCTTTGAGGAACTCCGACGGATGCGTCTTGCCGTCGTACTTCTCTGGCACGTCTGGCTTGAAATTCTTCTTGCTGGCCATCGACTTGCAGCTCACGAAAGTGAACCGGGCAACCTCATCACAGACGGCAAGTCGCTGGTTCTTCGGGCGCATGCATATCGATAGAGGGCCCAGCGCTGGTCGGATTGACGCCGCTTCTCTTCGGGCGCCGATTCGAGTTCGACGTCTTCTTCTTGTCGTTCGTGAAGAACTTGGCGCTGATCGCGACGAGCTCGTGGATCTAATGATGCGGTGGAGTCGCTGCCGAGGTGGATCCGGCGGTGGCGATCTTGGCCTTGAGGTGGAGAGTGCATGGTGGTTGCACCTCCACCGGTCTCGCCGCCACCGGCTCGTGCTTGGCAGTCTTGCCGCCGCAGCGATGTACTTGGTTGCCGCGGAGGTCGCCGTTGGCAAAGCGATGAGACTTCGATGGTGGCCCTCCATTCGCCGACCTTGTCGGCCGTTGGAGGGTAATCTAGGAGCAGTTGAGCTCTCGCCAAAGCTTCGCTGGAGTGGTAGGTGGCGATGGCGAGCGGTGCGAGGCGCGGATATGCTCGGACTTAACTATGTTTGAAGGAGCGATATCCCGCCCATGCGACAAATGCGTTCTCTTCGTGCCGAGCATGTTGGCGCACGCTGGTCTTGAGGCCTCGGGATCCACCAGCTCGATTTTGATCCAACGGCGATGGTACTGCGGAATACCATGACGCTTGCCGGTCCCGCCCTCCCGAGATGGGCGCGGTGCGTGTACGGACGCCGAGGTCGCACGGCCTTGTCCTGGACTTGGCAGCATCATGAGCTCCCTCGCGGCGCCCGTTCTTCCGCCGGTTCACCCCACCACCCATTTGCTCCGGTGGTGGTGGGATCGACGGGCGGCTCCGCTGTCGAAGCCTTCTTCTTCGGTGGCATGTCGACGAAGATGATGAAGATGTAGCTTCGTGTGAACGCCGGATCAGGTTCACACAGCCTCGACGCCTTACCCGGCGCGCCAAAGATGTCGGGGAAGCTGATCGGACCCACGAACACCTATGGGACCGGCGGACCGAGCCCTTTCGTTCGATTGGGGCGGAGGTCGCCACGAAGAGCAGATCGAGGCGGCTAATAATGCAGCAGTTTACTCCAGCTTCGGAGCTCTGGGAGAGATAATACCCTACCGCTGCTTGTCCGATTGTATTGTGTTCTTGCTAGGGAGCGCCGAGAGCTACAAGACCTAGCTTCAATGTTCTGGTTTCGAATGAACCTAACCCCCTTTTCTACGCTGCGCATGGGCCTCTT